>JABUQX010020549.1:55000-57500 GCA_015478945.1 Trachelipus rathkii | reverse complement strand
GTTTACTTGTACTGATAACTAAAAATCTTTATTATGTCCTGTTCAGACCATGGGAGCCTACTTGTGTGTGAATATTGTATGTCTTGTTCTATACCCACGGGATAGTTTACTTGTACTGATAACTGAAAATATTTATTATGTCCTGTTCAGACAATGGGGAAGCCTACATGTGTATGAATATTATAAGTCCTGTTCATACCACGGGGAAGCCTACTTGTGTTGATAAATGAAAATCTTATTACTTAATTATTTTTATGTTAATGTTGACTTACTATAATCTGAAAAAGAGTAATCAAAGATTAATAATGTAAAGAGTTAAGTAGTACAAGGATTTTCAGCATAAGTAGACTAAGCGACTAAACAGAACATGTGAATGAAATGTTCTGTTTAGACCGTGATGAAGACTATTTATTCTGAAAAACTTTGTTATGCTTTGCCCTTTTTATATTAATGTTGAATTACTATTAACTGAAGAAAGTGTAAACCAACATTAATATTACAAGGGTTAAGCAATTTAAAGCTTTTACGTTTAAGTAGACTTCCTCACGATTAAACAGAGCATTATATGAATATAATGCTCTGCTAAACATTAAGAAAGCCTACTTATATTAAAGGGTCTTGTATTGCTTAAGGCTTTTTACTATTAATGTTGACTTACTCTTTTTTGGATTACATAAAAGAGATTGGATTCTATTTTTAAGTAAGAGATGTGTTACTACTCTTTACTTCAGACTATTGACTGAACCATTTTTAGTTTGGTTTCAATATGAATTGCGAATATTATTATTATTATTATTATTATTATTATTATTATATATTATTATTATTATAATTATTATTATTATTATTATTATTATTATTATTATTATTATTATTATTATTATTATTATTATTATTATTATTATTGTTCGAAAATTTTAATACAGTATTATTATATCAATGAATTTCTTGGTTTTCGAAGAAAGCAAGAAAACTATTATAAAATCTTGACGGAAAATAATATAAAAATTTATTTGTCTTTTTTTCATAGGAAAAATCGATATTTAAATTAAAAAAAAGAAAAAAAGATAACCATTACGTAATTGGCTCTAGTATTGCTCAACCAGTAGAGTGTTTACTATTTTTGGCAGAAAGTGATGGTTAGACTCCAGAGGAGCCACTTTTCATCATCTTCCCATTCATGACCTTATATATATATAATAGTGATATATCATATATCATTTTTTTCGCATCCGCGGGGATGTCAAATTTTTGACATCCGCGGATGCGGATGCGGATGTTTGATATATATATCTGTATATATATATATATGATATATATATATATATATATATATATATATATATATATATATATATATATATATATATATATATATATATATATATATATATATATATATATATATGTATATATATATATATAATATTTCAAGTGTTTTAGTTACAGTCTATTAATATAATTATTACTAGGTGGTGATCGACCCAATCCTCAAATGCACCCCACCAGCTCCTCTCTTTCCCCAACCTCAGACCTTAATGAAAGAGATTTTACAATGGATTATATACTTTTTGCACTAGTATTGAAATTCAAATATATTAAGGTTGTGCTTGAGAAACATCAATTTTTCTGCCTTTTCTGCTGAGAGTCTGTTTCTCTTTTTTATCATATATATTAGCCCAGCATTGCTAAACACTCTCTCACCTTGGAACACTAGTTGGAGGACAGGCTAAGTATTTCTTTGCAAGTTTACTTAAGCGTGGGCACATTTTGCTTAACTTTCCACCAACTGATAGGATCATCATTTGTATCTATCTAGTCGTTCTTCTTGGTGATAGTTTTCAATCATTTGCATTTCATCTTTTGGTAATGCGTGTGTTTCCTCATCACTACTGGACTGTAGAAATTCTTCCAGTAAATTCTGTTATTGGTTTATTTGTAGAAGGTGTTGGTTCTGTGGATTTCGTTTTTTTTCCTTTTAATGGGTGGCGAATTAATGGACTGTTGATTGAAGTTTTTCAACTGCAACACAAAGTGACGATTTAACTTGTTCTTATTTTAAAATAAAACTTGACTTTATAACGGGGATCTAAGTAAATTGCAATAGTATGAAGGTCATTAATTTCCACAGAACCATAGCGTTTTTCTAGCTGTAGTTTTATTATTACATCTTTCATTCTTTTTAAAACGTCATCATTTTCATTTGAAGATGGTTCAAAATGCTTCCTTAGCTTTGAGGTTAATGACATTACATCGGAGACAGAAGCTGTAAAGGCGCTGATTTTTTTTGCATCCTTTAACCCTTTCGACGCTCTCGGGACATATATGTCCCACAAGAAAATAAAATTTCATTTTGGGACAAATATTACCCAAAAAACAAAGTATTATAAGGCTTACCGACATTTAGAGTTCTGTTCGGTGCCAGACGTACGATTTGAGCGATATTTGAAAAAAAATTATCGCACCTACTACAGGTAGAACGTACTTGTTTCTGCAAAAG
>JABUQX010020549.1:45000-50000 GCA_015478945.1 Trachelipus rathkii | reverse complement strand
ACCTCTAGTCTTTACGGTATTTTACCGTATAGCATTTGGAGATTAGATTCATTGAAAAAGTGGTATATTTTTTTATTCTCAAAAGCAAGCGAAAAAAAATAGTTGAAACAAAAAAATGTTTTATTGTAATTTTGTATTTTAAGTGGAGTCGGAGTCGGAGTCGGAGTCGGAGTCGAAAATTTTTGTTTAAGTGGAGTCGGAGTCGGAGTCGGAGTCGAAAATTTTTGTTTAAGTGGAGTCGGAGTCGGAGTCGAAAATTTTTGTTTAAGTGGAGTCGGAGTCGGAGTCGGAGTCGAAAATCCAAATTTGAATTTAAGGAGTCGGAGTCGGAGTCGGAGTCGAAAAATTTATTTTACGACTCCGCAGCCCTGGTTTATAATCACTTGACTCAGGAGCGAAAAATCAATAATTAGTGTATCCTTCTGACCAATCTTTTTACATACAAACTTTAAAATTTTGGGTAACCCAACCTAACCTAACCCTAACCTAACCTAACCTAACCCAAATTAACCTAACCTAATATGTTAGAACTCGGGGGGGAGAGAGCGTTTATATATATATATATATATATATATATATATATATATATATATATATATATATATATATATATATATATATATATATATATATATATATATATATATATATATATATATATATAGCAGATATATATATATATATATATATATATATATATATATATATATTTCTTTTTTTATAGTGCATTTGACACCAAGATCAGAAGTTCTTTAAGGCAATTGGATATCAATTTATAAAGTTAAAGGGAAAAAGCGCAAAGATGGAAGGGGTGCGGTACTTTCATGATAAATTTATGCGTAATCGGGGCGACGAACACATGCAAATAGATAGTTGCTCACGATCGCACATATACACATATCGCTCATATATATATATATATATATATATATATATATATATATATATATATATATATATATATGTTATATATATATATATATATATATATATATATATATATATATATATATATATATATATATATATATATAGCGGAAGAAGCCAATTCTGTAGTGGCAGGAGTGTTGGGAGTTATGTCTTCTTTTTCCTCCATTAGCAGGCCTAGTTGGTGTAGTAGAAGGCTGGTAGTTATATCTTCTGCTTGTTCCTCTACTGCACAGATAGTAGCTAATGGTTGTTCTTTGATAGCTCCTCGTATTAGGCTTCATTTAAACGTTGAGGAGTCTAAGTATCTACAGGAATTCGGGATTCCACCTTTCTCTGCTGAAGTCGTCTTCTCCACCAATAGGAAGCTATTCTGTTACGTTTTGATTGGTACCTCGAGACGTTTGAACCAGCCATACAAATTGTAAGAGCTCTTCTTATAAATAGGTTAACTTATGTATTTTATAAGCACAGAAGTTTTATCTAAACATTAAAATATTATTTATATTTAAATTTATTTGGACGATATTATATTGTGAGCACTATATATATATATATATATATATATATATATATATATATATATATATATATATATATATATATATATATATATATATATATATATATATATATATATATATATATATATATATATATATATATAATATCACAATGTGCTTTTGCGTTTGTGTGTGTATTGCTTTGTGTGAATACTCTTTCCTACGTTTTTCGAACGAGATTAAAACACGCGATTTTGTTGTTTATCTATTTGACATAAAACGTTATATACTTTCTATATTAAGAAGTGATTTTACATTAGAGAGATTAAACTAATTCGAAAGCGAAAATTTCCATGCGTATGTATGCCTGTCAGGACTGTACTGGTAATTCATGGTAATCTGGATATTATTCAATTATAATACTATGAAACAATCTGAATATATTTAATTGAAATACTATAAAATTGTCACAAGTAAATTAAATTAAAACAAGTATGAATGTAAATTTTATACTCTCACTGAACTCTCATATTAGGTTTAACTTAAATTTGCCACAATTTGACAACAGCTTAAACACAAAATAAATATATATATTTTTTATATTTATATTTTATATTTTAGTTTAACTTAGGCTTTCTATGCTTTAGTATAACAATTGTGGATCATAATTCTATTTTTTTAAGAAATGGCATGTGATCATAATAATATTACTTCCACATTACATAGGTTGACGGATATACTGTCTGATATATAAATTACCTCTTATGCTGCTTAATAGAATATAACATTTTATACTCATGTCATGACAGAAATCTATCGTGTTAATAACCCGGTTATTTAGCCTTTCTCATTTGTATTCATGTTTTTTAACCAGATTGTGCTAAAACTCAACATTTTCGACTGACTAGTAATTTGCTATAATTTGATTTAGACTTTCTCTCAGGTATGCTGATATATATATATATATATATATATATATATATATATATATATATATATATATATATATATATATATATATATATATATATATATATATATATATATATATATATATATATATATTACTGACCTTTTTGATCCAAAGAATAGATACACATGTATAACAAAAATACACAGTACAAAAAACAATAAATTTTACTCTGAATTTTAATTTACACGACTAAACATTAAATTATTATATTTTATCTCGGCATTTATTGCTAATAAGTTTTAACACCCCTGTTGGTTTCATATATATATATATATATATATATATATAATATATATGTGTTTATATATATATATATATATATATATATATATATATATATATATATATATATATATATATATATATATATATATATATATATATATATATACCTAACCTAATTGTAATTACTAGTTAGTCATTGCTACTCTACTGATATGTTTAGTAAGATCGGAATGATCTCTGATAGCTGAATTCTCTGGTTGAGAAATAGGAAGATTAGTACGAAATGAAATGCCCATGTGCTTAAAAGTTCGTATCGTAAGCTGTAGGCTGGTATGCCCTATATAGTCAACATTACAGTCGGTACAGTTGTATTCGGTAAACGACGCAAGACCTCAAACAAAAATGGGAATACTTTATTTAATCTTAAAGAAACTGCCAAGCAAGATGATTATTAATAAAGAGAAGAAACTTACATTGTGGAAAGTGTTTCTATAGGATGGGAACATTTAAACCAACATTTAATATCCATAATTCATCTTTGGCACTTCAAATCGCTTGATCTGTTTTCTTTCTTTCTTTCTTTTCTCTCTCTCTCCATTTGCTTCTTTCTTTTTATTTATTGTCTTTTCTATCCCCTTTCCCATTTATTTTACTTTTCTGTGTTTTGTTAGTTATCTTTTATTTACTATCACTTTTTACACTTCACACTATTTTGAATTTATATAATATTAATATTTTCTTCTTTTTTTTTATTTTTTTTTAAGTAATTTGTTTTGTTAAATTTGTATTATTAACTTTATTTGTTCATTCTATTTTTGGCATTGAAAATGTATTAACATTAAATTCGAAACGTCTCCTAAACTGAATTTGTGTTTTCTTCTGCATGTTTTTTTTATATATAAAATAATGTTCTCTAGGAAATCTTTTCTATTTCTGATATATATATATATATATATATATATATATATATATATATATATATATATATATATATATATATATATATATATATATATATATATATATATATATATATATATATATATATATATATATATATATATATATATATATAACAATAGAACTATCATTTAGTATTTAGAATTTATATTAAACCCCATTTGGCTTAACAGTTTTCCATTTGGAGGTTCGTTTATTTAAAAATACCTCCGAGACCTTTAAAAGCTGCCACTTTTCTCCTGAACTAAAATTTAGAAATCATTATTAGTTTCAGCTCTTTCATTACATTTTAAGTGTTTTATCGGCAGATTTATAAACTCCCGAGCGAAACTTTACTAAAACTATAAATGTATATTATATATTATTATTCTTTCTATCTAAAAACACTTAACGCTCAAACAGTTTTCCTTTTTTTTCTTCTTTTAAAAAAAAAAAAAAAAAATAACGAGCGAAAAAAGGAAAAGAGGAGCCTCCGAAAACTTGGTCATTAGTGTAGTCTGCCGATAGATTAATTAACTACATTCAACGGACTCTCATAAAAGCATAAACCGAAGGAGGATAACAAAGAGTTGAGGATAAACACAAAGAGAGAGAGAGAGAGAGAGAGAGAGAGAGAGAGAGAGAGAGAGAGAGAGAGAGAGAGAGAGAGAGAGAGAGAGAGAGAGAGAGAGAGAGAGAGATTTTAATAAGCAGAAAACGACAAAGAATGTGAGAAAAAAATGAATTACGTTAAAACATTATAAAAATAAATGTTCATTAAATACATACACCAACGAACTCAAAAAAGATATAGTAATTAATACTGAAAAAAGAATGGGAAAAACAAGAATGAAGAATATGCATAAAAAAAAGAAGAAAGAGGAATAGAAAGAGAATAATATATATACAGGAATGAAGAAAATATAAAAGATAATAGACAATAAACAAAAAATATTTATTGGAGAGAGAGAGAGAGAGAGAGAGAGAGAGAGAGAGAGAGAGAGAGAGAGAGAGAGAGAGAGAGAGAAGAGAGAGAGAGAGAGAGAGAGAGAGAGAGAGAGAGAGAGAGAGAGAGAGAGAATATACAAAAAATATTTATTGAAGAATAAATATAAAAAAGAAAGAAAAAAGAAAGAATATACACAGAGAAAATATACAAAGAATATTTATTTACAATTAGTAAACAATCGGCTCTTTAAAAGCATTTTTCCTCCCTATTAATAATGTCCATTAAAAAGTTTATTTTTATGTTCATTCTGCAACGAGTCCCTTTTTCAAGCAAGACGTTAAAACCATCATTTTAAAGTTCAGCTCAAATAGATATTAGTATACAAAAGCTCTTAAGCATCAATAAAAATATATCAACATATAAACACGTACAGACATATACAAGATTGATAGTAATAATATTGGCAATAATAATAATAATAATA
>JABUQX010020549.1:37500-40000 GCA_015478945.1 Trachelipus rathkii | reverse complement strand
ACCTACTTCTTTGGCGTACCCCCAAGTATCACTTTGCGTACCCCTTGGGGTACGCGTACCCCACTTTGGAGACCACTGATCTAATGCACCTAAAAATACTACCTGATTAAGATGATCAGATGTTAATCTATGCCTTTCATCTAACTGGAAGAATTTTTGTTTCGGTTAGTAAGTGATGGATGGGTGTGAAATGGAGACAACTTGTTATTTATTCTAAGAGCTTTATTTTGTACTACTTTTAGTTTTTTCTTATTACATTGTGATATTGCTGGTGCCCAGGCTGGTGATGCATAGTTTAAAAAGGGGACGGAGGTACTCTCTCTCTCTCTCTCTCTCTCTCTCTCTCTCTCTCTCTCTCTCTCTCTCTCTCTCTCTCTCTCTCTCTCTCTCTCACTTACTGCCTGTATACTATTGAGAGGGTCTCTTTGTTTCGGTTAATGTTTTCATAGCGTTTAATTTTTTTTTTAATAAATTTAAAACGTGTTTTTTTTGGCCCCCCCCCAAAAAAAAAAACCGCACCAAATAAAACGTTTCTTAAATTTTCTTTTGAAAATTTTATTTCTTGTCGGAGTTTGATGCAATAAACCCCCATAAGAAAGAATTCATCCAATCATTTCCAAATATGAAATAAAATTTTAAAATCGGTACAGTAAGAAAAAAAACGTTTTTTTTTCATTTTTGTTTTTTGTTTTTTTTTTTAAATTTCATTAAATTTTATCAAAACATATCTGACCCAACCATTCTAAATTTCCTATAAAATGGAAATAAATTGAGTAAAAAATAATAAAAATAAAAAAAATTTATAGAACGAAACATGAAAAACAAAATAGGTTTAATATATATATATATATATATATTATTGATATATATATATATATATATATATATATATATATATATATATATATATATATATATATATATATATATATATATATATATATATATATATATATATATATATATATATATATATATATATATATATATATATATATATATATATATATATATATATAAATTATTTATGTGTATTTATGTACAACAAAGTTTTAAATTTACCACTTTTACACTTCTAATAAACCTTTTTCTCAGATTCTCAGAAGAGTAAAAAAAAAAAAAAAAAAAAAAATAAAAAAAAAAAAAAAAAAAAAAAGTGATGAAATTTGTCCAGAAAATCCCCCGCGAAAAGTGGACGACGAAACTCGGTGATTCATCGAGCGAGAATAACCTCGTTATCACCTTCATCCTCGGAGCCTTGAAGGGCGAGCCAAAGAAAATGAAGTTTGCGGACAACAATACAGGAGAGGAAATACACGACGACCCACGACCCACAAGAGTCATGTATAACCTTTTCCTTCGAGATAAGGTTAGTGAAAGCGCTTTATAAGGGGGAGCTAATTGGACTCAAAATTTTGTTATTAGACTCAGAGAAGAGGGATATTAAACTGTTAATTACAAGATGAGTAGAAAAGTTCTACTTCATTTATTTTTTCGAAGAAGTTACAACGATGGCGAATGACTATGAAAAATAATAATAAGTACAAGGAGAAACGAAAAATTTGCTGTAAGAAAGTTAATTGGAGGAAAAAGAAAAGATAATTTTTTGAAAAACTTTATCCTCGGTAATTCAGTAATTAAGTAATATGTGTTGCAGATTTAATTTTATAAATTTCATCAATTTTAGGTTTCTGCAGAGGTACTGCGCGAAGAGATTAGAGGAACCAAAGAAGCGAAAGACACCTTCTTAAGAGAGGTAATTGAATGGTCGCAGCTTTATCAGTGTTAGTAAGAAGAGATACAAATTATATATATATATATATATATATATATATATATATATATATATATATATATATATATATATATAAAGAGAGAGATATAATTTTATATAATATATATATATATATATATATATATATATATATATATATATATATATATATATATAAATATATATATATATATATATATATATATATATATATATATATATATATATATATATATATATATATATATATATATATATATATATATATATATATATATATAAATATATATATATATATATATAGATATATATATATATAATAATAGTATATATATATATATATATATATATATCGCAGCCAACCTAATTTATCTAAGAAAGAGCGAGATATCATTTGATTAGAAAATTTTTTTTCCTTCTTTCCCACAACTCAGATGAATTTAATGTAAGCGAATGTCCATTACACACCAGAGGAGAAATAAAAGAAGAAAAAGAAGAAAACAAGTAGTCAAATCTTTCTCAAATTGTTCAGTATTCCTGATTTGTGAAGAAATTCAACAATTAGTTCTTCAATTTTTTATCCTCGTTCCTAAAAGTCAATTGGAAAACCATTGCTTTTCTCCAATCTACTCTTCTCAAACATTACTTCAATACATTTCAGAACTCTGTCTTATCCCCCTCCCATATTTGAACTTTATCTTCGTGTTTGAATGTCATTTGGGAAAC
>JABUQX010020549.1:30000-35000 GCA_015478945.1 Trachelipus rathkii | reverse complement strand
ACTTTATTATTGTATATGATACAACATATTACACAATGCCACCTTATCAAATGTCACACACTTTTACAATCGCTCGTACCACTGATCGAAACATCGCTGTAATCCATCTATTTTTACCTCTTTCAACACACGCGTCGTAGCACTTTGAATTTCTTCTTCTTCTGCTAACTAAAATCATCGCCCTTTTGACAGATCCTTCATGCGAGGGAAAAGATAGAAATCAGCTGGAGCCAAATCTGGGGAGTAAGGAGGTTGAGAAAGAACAGGTACGTGGCTGTTCGTCAGATATTCAGAGACCATGAGTGAACGATGTGCCGGGGCATTGTCATGGTGCAATACCCAATTTTTCGCTTCCTAAAGCTCAGGACGTTTGCGTCGGATTGCGTCACGAAGACGACGGAGAATATCAATGTACATATGCCTGGTAACTGTACGAAGCTGAGGTATGAACTCAAAGTGCTTGAGACCTTTAATGTCAAAGAAAACCTCCAGCATGACTTTCCCCTTTGAGCGATCTGCTCGAACCTTTTGTTTTCGTGGTGAACTCGGAGATTTCCACTCAGAGGTCTGACGCTTCGTTTGAGGGTCGTACAGGTAACACCACGTCTCATCGCCAGTTATTACCCTATTCAACAATCCTCGATCCGCATCCACCATAGCAATGAGCTCTCCGCTTATGTAGGCCCGCTCTTCACACTGCTCCTGGGTGAGGAATCTTGGGACAAGGTGCGTACACACGCGGTGCATGTTCAAGTCTTGTGCGAGGATCGCGTGACAACTGCCATGAGAAATCCCGACAATATTGGCAACATCATCGATGGTTTGCCTCCGGTCAGTTCGGATTACCTCCCGTACTCTAGCAATGGTGTCATCATTACGCGCTGTTGATGGTCTGCAGACACGCTCATCATCTTCCAGCGACTCCCGCCCTTCTTTAAAGCGCGTATACCACTCGTAAACTCGGGTTCGCGATAATGATTCATCACCATACACCTCCTTTATCAAATTGAATGTTTCTGTAAACGTTTTCCGTAATTTGACACAGAATTTAATGTTTGCTCTCTGCTCAAAGTGGGCCATTCTTGATTAACACTCTTTCCGACAACACACAACGACAGTGCCTCAAAGCAAACTGAATTGTAAACACGGACACATGCTCAGCACTGTCATACGCTGCTGATACACGTCCTTACATGTCTGCGCACACATTTCTCACAACACGCGCTTATTACATTGTAAGATATGAAGACTAATCGGAATGTTCCGGCCTTTTCTGACTCTACTTCGTATATATATATATATATATATATATATATATATATATATATATATATATATATATATATATATATATATATATATATATATATATATATATATATATATATATATATATAATATATATATATATATATATATATATATGTATATATATTTATTTTAACTAATATATATATATATATATATATATATATATATATATATATATATATATATATATATATATATATATATATATATATATTAAATTTGAGTATATATCATTAATTTTACAGTATCTGAAAAAGGAGATATGAAAATATATATTCTTATTTATCTTCGTTTTATAGTTTTCTCTATAAAGTATCCTTAAACATTTGGAATGATATTTGGTTCAAAAATATTATTCCGGTTTTTATTAGAACTTAACCTCCTTTTGGCTCCTTAAAACCCTTTTTTCCATTCAGTCTTTTTATTTTTAAAGTCTTCCTTGTATCCTCCTCGACTTTTGGGCTTTTTTTTTTTCTTTTTTTTATTTTATTTTAGTTTTTTGAGGAGGGGGTTGGGTGTCCAAACTCCCTTTTTTAACGTTTTTTTTTTTATCTGTTTATTTTTTTTTTTATTTCATCTCTGTTTATTTACCATAGTTATGTTTTGCTGGAAAAGTTCCTCATGTAGAGATCTCTGCTTGTGTGATATCTTGTTTTAAAGTCAATAAGTTTTTTTTTTCCCCCGGAGGTACTTTCAGCCTGCTACTTATATATATATATATATATATATATATATATATATATATATATATATATATATATATATATATATATATATATATATATATATATATATATATATATATATATATATATATATACATATATATATATATATATATATATATATATATATATATATATATATATATATATATATATATATATGTATATATATATATATGTATATATATATATATATATATATATATATATATATTAGTTCTTTCTCTTATGAGTAACTACATAACTATATGATTTTAAGACCTTTCTAATTCCCCTGTTTCCATGATTCATCTGAGCTTTTCAATAACTTTTATTGCTTCGGAAAAGACTTCTTTCACAGATAAATAATAAACTATGCTTCTTTCTTTTTAACGGTTTCATGTTTTTTTTTTTAATTCTCTATTTCATACAGGATTCTCTAAGATTACATTCCATATCACCTTCATACTATACTAGTTTACCATTGTTTCATTTATATTAGCTTTTTTCCTAAATAACTTTTACGATAATTAAATTTTCTCTCGATATCTTCTCTCTTTTTGCCTCATTTGAAAATTTTATTCCGCCCATTCCGCAGCCTTACTAGTTTATTTGCGATTGGGGTTGGCTGACGCCTAGTTTGTTACAGCTAGGGTTGGATGACGCATCGGTGCGTTGAAGCGGGGCACACAATTCCAGTGTCTCGGTGTTGCTGCTGTTCGAAAAATTCTAGTGCCCGGCAACCCCAGTTTATAGCAATTTGACGAATGCCTTTGCAATTTGATTATCATTATTTGTATTTAAATTTATCAGCAGCAGATCATTGATTTTATACATCTTTATTTGTTACCTTTTATACATCTTCATTTGTTACCTTTTTCTAAATCTTTCATTTGTTACCTTCAACGACTTGTTCACAATAAGTATAGTATAACCCCGCCCACATATGATCTTTTTTCGCCTTCTTTGAATTTCATGTGGTCATATTTGCATTGCAACAAAGTGAGTGTATTTCCACATGGCACCGCACTGCACCGCTCCAGGACGCTGGTTAATTTTGTAGCCTACAGCACCACCATTGCAATGCACCGGTGCTTCGAAACAAACCTTCTATAGTTTAAATCTTCCTTTTAAAGCATAACTGATGAAATCGAAAACCAAAGTTCCTTCCTTCTCTCATTCAATTAAGATTCCTTTTATTTTTAATGAAAATTTTACACCTCACGGGGAGAGCCCTATTTTAGAAAGGAACTACACTAGGTAAATTTCTACCTAGGATCCGGACGAAAGATCGAACCCGAGCCCTATGCCATGCGATACGGTTCCGACTCTCTTAACCAATTGTTGCCACAGAGTATCTTTCCAATTCTCTTTTATTTTGATTTTCTTATTTTACCAGTTCTAAATTATACACTTTATCATATAACTTTTAATTGTTAACAATTAAATGAAATGGCTTTATATCAAATTTATCTATAAATCTTGTAACGTTGTTTCGTATAGGTTCAAATCTTAAGACTTGTCTTCCTCCTTTAAGAAGGAAGACAAATCTAATTCTCTTGACTAGTATTTCTTTTTGAAACTAATTGGTTAGTTTCCCTCTATAGAATATTTGTTTTCATGTTCGTCATTCTGTTTCAAAGTTTTTTTCAGTACAAATTAAATGGAAATGTTGAAAAAATACTAGTACTGCACAGCACTCATGAGAGCAGGAGCTCTTTCTAAAAAAAAGTCAATCTTTTTCTCTCAACTGACTTACAGTAATGGTCAAATTTGAAAAAATATTCTATGTGGCTGTCTGATTCACCGGGTGCCTTGCGGTACGTGGTGAGCTCATTTTGGTGCGGTGCGGTGCGGCAAATAATTCCAGCATCTCGGTGCGGTGCGGTGCGGTGCTCCGGTGCTTGGCCAACCGTAATTTGTTACCATCCTCTCACAAAACATCTCAAATTTTCAATTTTCCAAAATCTCATCTATTTCCAGCCACTACTATGACTCAAATAAAAAAAGGATGGTTCGCGTAGTGGAAGTTCATGGTTCGATTACTTTTGTGCAGATCCTAGGGAGAGCAATTTACGAGAGAGATCTCCTCTTTCACTAAGGAAATACTAGTGAGGCACGAAATTTTTTTAAATTAAAATAAAAAATAAAATTTGCAGTGCTTAGTTCCTAAAATATTTATTTCATGTGAGTCGACTCAAATACCGACAACAATCACCGACATACTATTTCTGCATATTGGTTAGGTAGGTTAGGTTTGGTTAAATTAGGTTAGGTTAAATTAGGTTAGGTTAAATTAGGTTAGATTAAGTTAGGTTACATTACGTTAGATTAGGTTAGGTTAGATTATGTTAGGTTAGGTTGTGTATCTTAATAAATTTTACCTGTTGGGGAAGTTTACTTCTGTGAATTATTGTCGGTATTTCTTCCCAGATCCGTATTTTATTATGTATTCATTATTTTCATGATTATAATGCTTCTGTGAAGGCCGTTATCTTTTAATTAAATTGGAATAATTTTTATTACAATATAATTTGATATAATTTAATTTAAATTATTTTAGTTAATTATTTTTCAATGATCTTTCACACCTTTCTAAGCATCTTTACGTCCATATTTCTCTTTATTTATTTTTTTATATTAATCGTTTTTATTCTCCTAATTGTCTTCTGCGAAATTTCGTGGAGTTTGCCGCAAGTTAGATGCTTCATTTTGGATTTTTTATGATAATATTTGAATCCTCTTTCAAATAAGCTTTAGGTTTGGGAATGGAGACTAAATTGAAAGATAACCCATGGGTTCTGTACTATTAGATTTGCGAATGGGGACAAAGTTAAAAGTAACCTATGGGCCATGTACTACTAGGTTTAGGAAGGGGACAGAGCAAAAAAAAGTAAACCATGGACCGTGTACTACTAGGTTTAGTAAGAGGAGAGAGCTAAAAGGTAACCATGAGCTATGTACTACTAGGAATTGAGAATGGTG
>JABUQX010020549.1:12500-15000 GCA_015478945.1 Trachelipus rathkii | reverse complement strand
ATAAGATTATTATATAATATATATACTATACAGTATAATTATATATATAATAAATATATATTTATAATATATAGAAGCGCTCCATAGACTCAAGTGGTAGAGCCACTCGACTTAGCAATCGAGGGGGCCCAGGTTCAGAGACTGGTTGAGCGAGAGAATGTGAGCATATTCTCTATTAACTCTAGCTTCGTCACACTCAGACGTTAATGAGTACATTTGTGTTGTGCTTTGCTACAATGGGAATTATCGGCGTCCGCGATAGGCCCTGGCAGCCAGCGGACTTTAGCCGCATTAGGCCCTTGTTTCCAAGGACTTTCATCGGAAGGCGTCCCCCACTGAACAGACGTAAAAGTCTCATTACTGGGGTAGAAGATTAATTTATAATATATATATATATATATATATATATACTATAGTATAGTACTATATATATATATATATATATATATATATATATATATATATATCAAATATATATAATACTATTATGTGTGTGTGCAGATGGTGTGTCTGGTGTGTGCGGCGCGCGTTAGCCACAGCAGATGTGCCAGTACTTTACGTATTGAAAAGGCAAGAAGTTATTCACATTTTAGATGATATATTTGAATTGCAGCTTACCACGATTAGTCTTCCCATTCTCAACATTTCCTTCATGCGTGAGTTGTAAGTGAAGTTCATACTTCCGTGCTACTTGCAATCGTTATTTGAGTGGAATATGGAAAAGCGCATTTAATATTTTATATTATTTTTTTAAATTAATATTTTTAAATTTTTTTTAATTTTTTATTTTTTTTCTCATTAAAAAGCTTGGTCTTTGTCAGCCTTGATGTAAATAGAGATTAGAAAAGATGATTTAAAAATACACATTTTTACACATGCAGATTTTAACACATGCGATAGAATAAAAAAAAGCGTTATCTATCATATATATACTATATATATAATATATATATATATATGATATATATATATATATATATATATAAATATATATACTATATATTATATATATATATATATACATATATATATAAATATAAATATCACTATGTCTGAGAAGAGAGAAAGAGAAAGGTGGTGTGTTATAGGTGTTGTGTGTGTGCGTGCGTTGCGTTATATTACAGTGATATTTGTGTTATGTGTTATTCTTTGTTGTAAGCATGCGATATATATATAATATATATATACACATATATTATATATTATATATATATATATAATATATATATATATATATATATATATATACTATATATAATATATATATATACTATATAATATACTATTATACTGCGTATATGAAGTATATAGAAAATATAGAGTTATCTAGAGAAAGATATAATGAGTATATTGACTATAGAGCATGATAAATTATAAAGCGTATATAAAATCTGTAAATATTTCCCATGTGACACATGCATGCACCAGCTGGGCTGGGCTGTAAACCCTAGATAACATAACTATGACTTATGGCAATTACGTTCAAAAGGTGTGATGTAGCGGCGTGGCGATCTTCCGTCACATTGCCTTCGTTATAGAGTAAACTTACACTTATTGTCCCATACTTTTAAATCTATTTTAACGAAGGAAATGAAGTAATTAATGGTCCTCTTAAATAGATACGCAAGAGAATAACGATATTAGTAAAATCTCTACTCCCCTATTCTCTCTCTCATCTCTCTACATATATCATAATATACATACTACACCAACTAATATATATAACCAATCACATATATAACTATATATAATATATATATATATATAATACTATAGATATACTATATATAAAATATAAATATATAATATAACTAACCTAAAAAAAACTAATAACTAATATATATATATACTATATATATATAAACATCATAATATATTGTCTATTGATGTTTATTTTAATTTAATTTTTCACTTTAATTTTTAATTTTTATTTTATTATCTTGTTCATTTTTATTTAAATTTTAATTTTTATTTTGTTTTTATTTTATTTTATTTTTATTTTTATTTTTATAAGTTCGGATTATAAACCTTAACTTATTATTATCATCGTTATTTGTTTATGTCATTGTGTCCTTCTTCCCTTATTATGCATAATGTTATTCGTAACAGCAAACCTGAAGATGAGTCTTGTATGCACTCGAAACGTCGATGGATAAATTTGTTGAGATTAAAATAAATCTCTCTGACTTCCTGTATAGCTATAATAATCGCCACCTAGATTTGAATATATACTTATAATAATATATAAATTATATATATATATCATAACCCACCTATAATATACTATATACTATATATATATATATACTATATAATATAATATACATATATATAATATATAATATATATTACTATATAATATAATAAACACAAATATATATAATACAATATAATAATATATATGGCAAATTTGTAGAACTGTCTCACTGTGGACTCCCGTGAGGGATATAGTTCAAAACCAACCATATCTCAGAGCTAGACGTAGTTACATAACCTCCTA
>JABUQX010020549.1:0-10000 GCA_015478945.1 Trachelipus rathkii | reverse complement strand
TTTTTTTGTGACTCATTACAAACATTTCATATAAGTTTAGTGAAAATCTAGATGGTGTATAATTAACAAAGTACATTTTTTTTTGTATATTAGTATCCATAGTTTTGTTTGTATGCGATATGCGTATGAGTGTGTGGATATGCGTTTTTATATGCGTATCAATGTGAGGGGCCCCCTATAGCGTCCTTGAGAGTGATGCTGTTGTGAATCAAGTTTTAGTATTATTTTAATATAAGTAACTTAATAGGTCCTAACTCCTAAAGGCTGTTCATAAAATGACCTGTTTTCCAAGTACTTTAACAGGCTTTAGTTTTCATAGTTTGATAGAGTTAAGTGTTGATAAATTGTTATAGTTAATTAATACTTCTGTATGGTATCTTATTTACTAGCCCTGAGATGACTGCAATATGCAGTATTTTAGTTTACCCTCTTGCTAGTTATGTGTAAAAATTTAGTTTTATTCTAGAATATATTGATAGTAAGGCTCATGTGGATTATCTGCTCCAGTTAAGCTCAAGTCAAATTTTTTTTTAAAAAAATCTACGTAATCGAATAAAGTGTACAAGTGCTCATGGTGTCAGATGCATGTTTTTCTTAACAATGCAAAGTGAAAAAAATTATAAATATAAAAATAAGGCACATGTCGGTTATCTGCTTCCAGTTAAGCTTAAGTCAGTTTTTTTAATAAAAACCAACGTTATCGAACCAAAATAGTACAAAGCGCGCCATGTGCAGATGCGTTGTTTTTTTTAAACAATGCAAAGTGAAATAAATTATAAATATAAAAATAAATTACGTTAAGTGAGGTTATGAAATGTTAAGTAAGGTTATGTTGAGTTACATTAGTTAACATAGATTTAAACTTTTTTTTTGAAATATTTTTAAAGGTGTGAAGCTGTTTTATTACTGTAGTTTAAATTTAACTCTACATAGTTTTATTTCACTTTTATGAAATGTGTTCGAATTCATGCAATCGATATGTATATGGAGGTGGGGGCAGATAAACGACATGGTCCGTAATTTAGTTACTTTTCTTAGGAAGTTTTGGTTTAGATTATAGCTTAGAAAGTTTTAGCTTTTGATAGTAAATTTAGTTACTTTTCTTAGGAAGTATTGGTTTAGATTATAGCTTAGAAAGTTTTAGCTTAGCCTTTTTCTTGGGGCTTTAATTTAACTCTTTCTTTCTTGGTGTGGGTTTATAAAAACTGACCCATGTTAATGGTTTTGTTCACATAAATAAATATTTGCACATTGCAACTTACATAAGTCTACATACGCAACAGTTCGATATCCAAGATATGTAGGTTCATAAATTTAACTTACACATATTTGCCAAGTTTGATAAGTAGGTTATGTAAGCGAAACTTTTATGAACAGTCACATTATTCAAGAAACATTGTTCAAGAATTTCATTGTTCAAGAAACACATTGTTCAAGAATCAAATTGTTCTAGTTTCTATATAAATATAGTAATATAGTTAATAGTTTAGTATAATTAAAGCTAAAAATCCTTGAGTAGAAAGAGTGAACCCGAATAGTCTGGCAGAGAGTTAGAATGATAAATGAAAGATATTATGATAATAATAGGAGTGAATGCGGGTTTTGAGGTGAAGTGGTAGGTGTGGCTGTCCAGTGAGAATAACACTAAATACATTGACGAGACATACCACCATTAGGATCAATTATTGGTCCGCGAGGACTACTAGCACTAAAAATGCTAAAACGGAAGATAGATAAGGGTGTGAGCTTTCTACACTACGCATGGATTTACTTATAACTAATTTTAATTCCGTGCATGTACTAGATATAATTATATTCCTACGACTCACTACTACCCATCTTTGAGTAAAGTGGAGTGGGAAGATAAATATATAATATATTTAATAATTATAATTATATATATATATATAATATATATATAATAATATACTTAAGTATTATATTAATAATATTAAATAATATATATATATATATATATATACTGTTATATATATATATTTATATATATTATAGTAATATATAAATATATTATTATAATATATAATATTAAGTATATATATATTAATTTATATATATATATTATATATATATATATAATATATATATATAATAATATATATAATATATATAATTATATAATAATATTAATCTCAAATATATATTATATATATATTAATATAATAGTCTAATATATTGAAAATAATAATAATAAAATGGGTTTAAAGAAAATTAAATAAGAGGTGAAGATGGTTAAAGCCATAAGAGTGTTACCGTAATCATAATAATATATAATAATATTCACGATACCAAAGAGCTATATAATAGGTAAATATAATCTCTGCATATATATCAAATATTGGCTGTCTATGCATAAACATAATTATCTGTTAAAATATATATTATATTATATAGTATTATATATATATATATATATATATATATATTATATATAAAATAAATATATATATATATATTATAATATATATTAATATATATTATAAAATATAATATATATATATATATATAACATATTATAATAATTAATTAGTAATTTATATAATTATATAACTGCACTCCTCTAAAAATCTATTCGATATTTTTCGTCATTTCATTTTTTCGATTTTAAATCAATCTGTTCAGTCTACCAAGTGCAACTTTCATCTATTTATTTTCATAACGTAAAGCGAAAAAAAACGTAATACATTATTCCAAAATGTATAAGGCTGTATCCTTACATAAAACTTTCTTTTCAAATCTCTCTTTTCAAAGACAATTATTTATTCTTCATATTACTAGTTTACTCATAATTATTATTAATTATAATTTAATTAATTATTATAATAATTAATTTATTAAATATAGATTATATAATATATTATTTATATTATAATTTAATTAATGGGATTCAATATTTGTATTATGAGTTTTCTCGTTTTTAATTGAATTTCAAGTGTATATTTGCATTTATTTTATATTATTAAGATATTATTTTGATTATTTATTTTGATATTATTATTATTATTATTTAAAAAATCAATTTGATTGATTTTTGATTTATTTATTTTTGAATTTTTTATTTCTCATTATTTTTACCTAGATTGCATCGTTAATGCAATTCTCATACTTGATGATCATTGTAATTTAGCCTGAATTTACTTATCATGTTTTTTTGCTAACATAATATTTTTAGACGTCACGTAATATTGGTGGTATAATGAATTGGAATGAAAACACAAAATGCATAAAATAATCAGAGGATTATTTATATAAAAATAATATATATAATAAGCTGATAGCAACACAACAAAAAAACGATATAAAGTACGATCAATTTTAACCTATGTATTTTTAAGTTTACATTGCAATTTTAATTAAAAGAACTAGAAATTCATTTTAACAAAGAAAAAAACCAACATTGATTAAAAAAATTAAATACATTACTTACAAATTTTATTAAAAAACATTAACATTAAAAAGTAACATAAATGATATTAATCTGATAAATTAAAATAATTTATAAAAAAAACTAAAAACAAGTTATTGGCAAAATATGTAAAATATAATTAAAAGAAAATGTGAAAGAGACAGCTGCACAAAGTCAAAAATCATGGGGTCAAAAGATTTTGGTTATGATATAGAATATTTTAATAGAATAGCTATTTTTAAACGGTAACTATGAAAAATATAAAAAATAGAAATAAAATTGATAATTAAATAAATAAAATATTATAGTTTTAAAAATACAAATTTTTAAATTATATATATAAATCAAAGATAAAATTAATAAAATGAAATATAAATAAAAAATAAAGAATTAATTAAAAATAATATATAAATTATGATCAATTATTAAATAATATATTAAGCATTTATATTATTTATTATTATATTATTATTATATCTTATTCACTATATTATTACGTATAATGTATAATTAAATAGTAACAAATAGTATCAAGGGTATAATAACAAAGTAATAATAATATAAAATCAAAATCATATAATAATAATAAGTAATGAATAATAAATAATAAAGAAATAATCAAAATAAATAATAATAATAATAATAATAATATAAATAATAATTATTATATAAATATCATAAAGTACAATAATAATGCAAATAATAAAATAATAATTAATATAATAATAATAATATATCATATATAGATATCTAGGAAGAAATTTTCATCAATAAAAATATAATTAACATATGAATCGACCATATTTACTAATATAATAAGATATGAGCACATAATAAATAAATAAATATATTATATAATATCATAATTATATTATATTAAATTATAAAATACATCTAAATAATAACAATAATAATTAAAAAATAATTTTCTAATTAACTACGAAATTAAAAGAGAAAATGTCTAAATAATGTTATCAATTGCAAAGTATGTAATATAATTAAAAATTAAAATATAATATATACCATATATATAAATATTATATTATTAACGATCGATAAATCATCCATCACATAAGATGCTCATATAAATCATATATTAATCAATATATCATTATAAATATAAATATTATATAATAAATAAAATATATAATAATAAAATTAAATATATAATATATAATAAATATAATAATAAAAATAAATAATAATAAGTATAAAGTATATAAATATAATAAAATAATATAATGAATATATAATATTATAATGTTAGCTCTAAGAATTAAATTTTATTAATAATATAATTAAATAATATAATAATAATCATAATAAAATTATAATAATTAATAAATAATGAATATAATAATAATAATATAATGGATATTAATAATATTAATAATAATATAATAATAATAATATAAAATATAATATAAATCAAAATAATAATAATATATAATAATAATAATAATAATATACATAATAATTAAATAATTAATATAATAATAATAATAGATAGAATAATAATTAATAGATTATATATATATAATATAATTAATTTAAATTATAATTATATATACATATAATTATTAGGATATAAATAATAATAATGAGTAAAACACCACATATAATAATAATAACTGAATATTATAACAAAAATCATTAATTAATAATCAATCAATCAAAAAGATTTAAATTCAGAATTAGTTTGCTACAACAATTTTTATCTCTTTAAACTAACAGAGGATTACACAATCAATATACAGATATTATTTGAACATCTACCAAAATGGCAATAAATCATGTAAATATAGGATTCATTGCACTCCATCTGAAATGGGGCTATCTAGATATAGATGCATACAAGCGTTTGTGCCACCTTGTGAAGCCTCCCGAATACCAAAACTTTATACACATCTAATTTTTGAGCATCACTTACGATCAGTAGATATGCTAAATCTTGCCTTCCTAATAAGTAATATAAATTGTAATTATTAAATTGTACAAATAAAATATTAGTAATTTATAAATAACGTGAATGAAACCATAACCTTATAACATATATATACAGCATGAATAGCTAATATAAGTTTATTATCCCTAACGACAATAGATTATGTTTATAATATCTAATAATATATAATTATAATAAAAATATAATATGATAATAATAATAATAATAAAACTTAATAATAAATAATAATAATTAAATAAATTAATAATAATAATAATAATATAATAATAATAATAATAATAATAATAATAATACTAATTAAAATAATTAAACAATAATATAAATAAAGCTGTATAATAATAAATAATAATAATAATAATTAATAATTATATATAATAAATAATGATAATATAATAATGAATAATAATAATACTTAAATAATACATAAATTAAATAATGTTATTACTAATATCAATATATAGATTGACTATTATAATACATATGAATCACTTAAAATTAAATAATAATAATAATAACTAATAATAATAATACATAATATATAATAAATAATATAATAATAATAATAGATAATAAAAATTTTAATATCAATAATATAATAATAAATAAGAAGTCAATAATAATAATAATAATCTAATAATAATTAAAATAGACTACAGTAACTGTCGTGGCACATTATTGACAAACATAATAATAATCATCGTTAATCTAGTATATGAATAATAAATTCAATAAATATTAATAATCAATGATAATAATTAATAATCAATAATAATAGATAATAATATAATAATAATAATCATAATAATAATACATATCAATAATTAATAAATAATAATCAAAATAATAATAATGAAATAATTAACATAAATGAGTACCTTTGAATTTAACATTTTAGTATTACCTATTAATTATAAATAATAATCAATAAAATAATAATAATAATACATAACATATTAATTAATGAATAATTTTAATATATTAATATATAATAAAATATAGATATCAAAGAAGAATATAAAAATAATAATAAAAATAATATATCTATAGAAATAAGGACTAACAGTGAACTGATAAAATAAATAATAATAATATATATAGACTTCAATAAGGAAAACACACTGAACTACTATATAATTAAAATAATAATAATAATAATATAATAATAATAAATTAATAATAATAGATAATAATATTAAAATAGTGATTAGTAGTGATTAATAAGGGGAGGAGCGAGGAGAGAGAGTTATATATAATAAAAATAAAAAGGAGCCCAAGAAAGAGGACTAAAAAGAAGAAAAAAATATGTAAAATGAATGCAAAATTAAATTCGATTTTAGGTATAGAATATTTGATATTTAATAAAATAATAATAATAATGAATAAATCAAAATAATAATAAATCAATAAAATAATAATAATAAATAATATATTGAATAAAATAGATATAATAAAAATAATATAATAATAAAATAATAGATCGAATAAATAAAATTAATCAGATTAATAATTCTAATAGGATAAATATATACATAAATAATATAAAATATATACATATAAATGATATATTAAATAATAATATATAAGAAATACGAATACAACACATATTATTATTTATTAAATACTTTATTATAACAACAGCAATAAATAAATAAGCAATAATAATGAAATAATAATAATAAGTAATAAGATCAATAAAATATAATAAAATAATTAATAATAATAATAACGTAATAAATGGAAAGAGTTTTGTGATTTCGGATTATTGTATTATTTATGGGAAGACCACGGAAAATATATGGCGCCATTTATGCATATATTCTTTAATAGCTTCTTTTTATGAATCTTTCGTCTTCAACAATTCATCTTTCCTACTCTTTAATGTTAACATGCGATGTCTTCTTAATGATATTTTGTCATGCTAAAGTTTAGATAATTTAAATATCATTTTATTTGTTTGTCAAAATATTATATTTCATCTTCATGAAGATTGTTTACCATGTTCATTAAACTTGATCTTTTAATTTAGGCATATAATTTTTTCATACCTAATAACATTTGTAGATAAAAGTGAAGAATCTGATAATCTCATATAAAAGAGTCCGATCTTCGATTGAAAGTTGTTAATTTATTGTACAATCCTATTAATAATGTAATAATAATATTTAACATAAGATTATATAAGTAGATCTTAAAATTTAAATAGATATTTTTATAATATGTTTTTAATCTTAAACATAAAATATATATTATAATAGAGAAGATCAATATAATCAAAAGTAAAGATTTAAGAATAGCGAAAATTCCTTATTAAAGAAAATTGACAATCTTAAATAATAATAATAATAAGGGATATCCAATAGATAAGTTTATATTATTTTAACATGTGTATAGATATATTAATAGAAAAAAGAGATCAATATAAGTATAACAAGAAAGATTTAAAGATTAGATATATCCAATCTAAAGGAAAAGATTTATGAAATTTACTAATAGCGAAAATTATATATATTATTTATATATATATATATTAGATATATATATAGTATATATATATAATTATATATATATATTATATATAATTATATATATATATATTAATTATTATATACTATTAAAATATATCATATATATAATTATAATGTATATATTATTTATAAATATATATTTATAGTAATATATAATTATATATATATTCATATATATATCATATAATGTATATAATATATAATATAATGTATATATATATATATTATATATATATATGTATTATATATATATATGATATATATTATATTAAGTAATACTATATATATATATATATATATTATATATATCATATATATATAAATCAGTAATATATATATATATATAATATATTATATATATATATATATATAATATAGTATATATATATATATCATATCTATATATATTATATATACTATATATATATACTATATATGATATACATATATATATATATAGTATATATATAAATATAATATATATATATATATATAATATATAATATATATATATATAGTAGTTATATATATATATTATATAGTTATATAATTATTATAATTATTAATTATTATATTATTATTATTATTATTCATTATTATTATTATTATTAATTATTATTATTATTATTATTATTTTATTATATTATTATTATTATTATATAATATTGATTCTTATTATTTTCAAAATATAAAAAAATCGTAAAATTATTTTAACCATTTAATTGTGGTTTTAAACATACATTTCTTCCTAAGCATATTGAGCTTATCATTATTTTTCAAATACATGCTATATTCATGGATGATGTGTCTGCAAACACCAAATATTCAAAACATTCAAGATCGCACTGAATTCATTAAATGTTCATTATTAATGTTGGCTTCAAGTTTTCATCAAGAGATTCTGTCTGCTATATCGAAAAGTTGAACATTGTCAACTTGAAACGTTAAGAGTGTAAATACATACTATTCAATTTTCAACTCTAGGAGGGGATTGGCTGTTCCGTCTGTAATGCGTCTCATATTTTAATGGTTATACCCGTGTGCATATTCGGCCGCTCTTAAAACGTGTTATGTTGTGCATCCACATAAGGAGGAATTACATACTTCTTTTGCATATTAACAAAGACTCACTTTATTTTCGTCTGGACAATGACTATACTGACTAAAATATGAGAATGCACTCGGTCTCGGTTTGTAGTAGCTCTTACATTTACACTTCTTTTCTGACTTAACATGTTCCTTGACAATTTTGTTTAATTTTGCTCTTCTATGGTAAAGTTTGTCAAATTTAAAATAACCAATTATTATTATTATTATTATTATTATCTATTTATTATTATTATTATTATTTATTATTATTATTATTATTTATTTATATTATTATCATTTATTATTATTATTATTTAATTATTTTACTATCATGATTATTATATTATTCAATTTTTATTATATTATTATATTATTATTATTTATTTTAATTTTATTATTATATTATGTATTATTATTATTATGTTATTATTATTTATTAGGTGGGCAATATCATTTCTCGGGTTACAGGAAATTTTTTTTTTGGCAATATCTTTTCTCGGGTTACAAGAAATTGATGTTAACTGCTAATAAATTTCCAATTTATCACAACTTCATAGGAAGAAGTAAATCGTAGAAGGATGTTAATAAATTTATACAATCAAAACGAATAACAGATCCGACATGATTGACGTCGCATTATAAAACTCCATTAACCATCATTCATGTACTATAAATTTTTAAATCCAGGCATAAATTTCTGTTTTGAAATTACAGTAAGAGAGTGATACATGAGTTCGTTGGCCAGATAGAGAGATTGGGTAGAGTTAGTTAGTTAGGGTATGAGAGCTGACATGTCGAAATGCCCTATGTTGAAATGACCCTATTAAATTCAAGCTCATCAAAAGAGAGCAGAATCTGTGAAATCACTCCTGATATGCTATTCATGATCAACACAATGGAGAACAATTCTCCAATACAGAGGAAACAACTGGAACTGGAGTAGTAAGAAGTTCCGAATGGACCTCAGGACACCTAACGTCTAAAACTTATTGGAAG
>JABUQX010020548.1:0-7500 GCA_015478945.1 Trachelipus rathkii | reverse complement strand
TATATATTTATAATATATATAGTATATATATATATATAATTATATATATATATATATATATATTATATATATATATTAAATAATATATTATATAGAATTATTCATACATATATATATATATAATATATATATATATATATATATAAATATATATATATATATAATTACATATATATATATATTATATATACTATATATATATATAATATACTATTATATATATAATATATATATATATATATATATATCTGAAGTATGGTTTGTGTGTATGTTGTTTGAGGTGTTTGAGAGGTTTCCTTCAATTTCGGTTATTATTTTTTCTTAACTCTATGGTTTAAGTTTTAATTTATTCTTTTTTGTTATTATTTCTTGTTGCCTTCTAATGGTTGTTTATTTTAATATTCCAAAGTAGCGCATATTTGATTTTATCAATAGTTGATGAAGCATTCTGAAGAAACTTTGCATTTATATATATATATAATTATAATATATATTATATAATTAATAAATATATATATATTATATATATATGATATATATATATTTATGTATTTATTAATATCATTATATATATATATATATATATGATACTATAATTAATATATAATATATATATTAATCAATATTATATTATATATTGTTCTTATAGGGTTGAAGCCATAAAAATTACGTAAATGGGACCCTTGTTCTTACAAACTCAAGGTCCAAATTATATGAAATCCGGAGAATTGTATGATGAGTGGTTGAAAAAGAAAAAAAATATTGTTAATAATTTTTACGGCTGTTTATTTAAATTTAATTTTTTTTATATATGTCCAAAGTTAAACAATATTTCGTATGGACTTGATTATTTTATTATTATTACATTATTATATTATTATTATTATATTATATTATATTATTATATTATTCATATTTATTATACTATTATTATTATTATTATTATTATTATCTATCGCTTTCTTATTTTTTATTATTATTGTTCTATTATCTATTATTATCTTTTATTATGATTATTATTATTTATAATATATAATAACAATAAAAAAATAAGACTTTTTTAAGAATAATAAATACATAATATAATAATATTAATAAAAAAAAAATAATAATAATAATTTAATTGTAATAAAACTAATAATAATAATAATTAAATAATTATATAATTAAATATTAATCTATTTAATTAATAATTAATAAATAATATTAATAATAATGATATATAGATAATAATGAATATAATAATATTTAAATTATAATAATAATATTTTTAATTTTGCTAATAATAATTAACGTATTCATTAATACAAACTGGTAGTAATAGTACTACTAATATAATAACAATAATTAATAATGAGGTAATAATAAATAAAAAAATCAATAACAAAATAAAATTAATAATAAAATTACATTATAAATAGATGACTGTTTCAATATATAGTGCGTGCGCGAAAATTAGAATAAATATTTTTAATATTGATTTATTGATGCAAAATAATTATTATTATTATTATTATTATTATTATTCACTTATTAATTAATTATTATTATTATTATTATTATTTCATTATTCAATTATTCTTTATATTCATTGATTATTATTATTATTATTATTATTATTATTATTTATATTATTTAAATGGTTATAATAATATATAATTAACACCAACATTATAATAATATAATTCAATTATATAATCAATAATAATTAATAAAATAGATAATAATAATAATAATGAATAATGAATTGAATTACATCAGATAATGATAATACATCGTCAATGACAATAAGTGTGACTAAGCAAACACGGCAACGAACATAAGTAGAATAAATAATAATTACATTTTTTTAATAATTAATACTTAATATATAATAATATACTAATTTAATAATAATAAATTAATAAAAGTAAAGAATAATAATACATCTTTTCAAAATTAGGAATGATAATAATTACATCAAGTAATAACATTCATATAATGTAAATAATCAATTCTAATTATTTTATTATTTATATTATTATTTATTATTATTATTATTATTATTTTAATATTTATTTATTTGTATATTATTTATTAATTAATATTATTATTATTATATTAAAATTTATATTAATTATTATTATTATGATTATTATTGATTATTATCACATTTAATTATTAATTTAAAATCTATTATATTATTATTATTATTATTATTAATATTATATATTATTTATTATTATTATTTACTTATTATTATTATTATTAATTTATTATATTTATTTTAATTATTATTAATTATATTATTACTATTATTTTTATTTTTATTATTATATTATATTATTATTAATATTATTAATATTAGTATTATTATTATTATTATATTATTATTATTATTAATTTATTAATTATATTATTATTTATTATTAATTTTATCATATTTTATATATTATTATTATTATTATTATATTTATCTTATTATTTTTATGTTATTATTATTATTATTATTATTATTATTATTATTATATTTACAATAATCTATTATTATTAGTTATATTAATCATTATTACTATTATATTCATTATATTATTATTATTTAATTATATTATTATTATTATTAATATTATTATTATTTATTATTAATTATTATTATTATTATTAATTATTTATATGTATTATATTATTATATTATTATTTATTATTATTATCCTATTCCATTGATTATTTATTTATTATTTATTCATTATTATTATTAATATTATTATATTATTATTATTACTTATTAATTATTATAATTACAGGTATTAAAATTCTAGTGCAACTGGGCGCACTACTCAATTTTTACTTAACTGTATTACTATTAAGCTAAACTACTTACTACTACTACTACTTACTACTACTACTATATTACTACTACTAACTACTACTACTACTATAACTACTACTACTACAACTACTTATATACTTATAACTAAATAAAAAAAAACAAAAAAAAAACAAAAAAAAAAATACATAATTATAATAATAATTAATAAATAGTAATAATAAACTAATAATAATAATAATAAATAATTAATAATAAATAATTAATAATAATAATAATAATAATTTTAATTAATATTATTATTAAGATTATTATAATTACCTATAATGATTATTATAAATTAATTATTTTAAATTAATATTAAGTATTAATTATAATTATTTAATTATTAATATTACTATTAATTCTATTGTTGAATATACTATTTAATCTATTATGCCAGTACTAATAAATTATTTCTTCATTGATATTTCGTAATAATATATTATATATTAAATATTAATATTAAATAATGAATATTATTATATATTAATATTAATATTAATGATACAATATAATATTAATATAATATATAATATTAATATTAATATTAATAGTAATATTAATATTAATATTAATATTATTAATTTATAGAATATAATATTTATACAGATTATTAATATTAATAAATATTAATAAATTATAAAATAATAGTATTATTAATATGTAATATTAATATTATATATAATAATTAATATTAATATAATATTAATATTAATATTAAATATTAATATTAATCTCGGCCAACACAAGAATATCAATTATTAATATGAATACGAAATAAAATCAATAATTTAATTTAAATTAATATTTAACTTAATATTAATATTAATATTAATATTAAATATAATATAATATGCATTTTTAATTTAAATATTTAATATAAATATTTTATTAAATATAATATTAATATTCAAAAAGTTTAATTAAATTAATATTGAATATAATAATAATAAACTATAATATTAAAAAATTTTAATATATTATTAAATAATATTAATATAATATTTATTATTACTTATAATATTGAATTTTATTAATACTCTCCAAAATTATTATAAATACCATATATTAATTATTAATATTAATAATAATATTCAATATTAATATTAATATAAAGACTCGGAGAGGAAGCAAGATTAATATTAATATTAATATTAATATAATATTAACATTAATATTATTATTAATTATTAATGTTAATATTAAACATTATTATTATTATTAAATATTAATTTTAAAATTAAAATTAATATTAATTATAAAATTATATAATTAATAATATTAATTATTTATTAATAATTTTAGCACATAATATACAAACACAACATTATAATAGATAATATGAATATAATAATTTTATAGTAAGCGTTTAAAATGAATAAATTAACATTAAGATAATATAAATATTCATATTAAATTAAATTAAAATATTAACTTATTAAATTATTAATATTAATATTAATAATAATATTAATCATTAATATTAACATTAATTTTTAATATTATTATTAATACTTAATATTAATATTAATATTAATATTAATATTAATATTAATTATTAATATTAATATTCAATATTAATTAATAATATAATATTTATATTTTAATATTAATATTAATATTGTAATATTAATTATTAATATAATATTAATATTAATTATTAAAATTAATATTAAATTTAATTATAGATTAAATATTAAATATAATATAATATAATTATTTAATATTTAATAAATTTAATATAAATATTAATCATAATATTAATATGAATAAAGAAATATTACTGTATATATTAATATTAATATTTAATATTAATTTGAATATTTATATTAAGATTAATATTAATATAATATTAATATTAATTTAAATAATATTTAATATAATTAATATGTAATATTAAAATTACACTGAAGAATAATATATTAATATTAATAATAATATTATTAATAATATAATATTAATATTAATATTAATATTAATATTATTATAATATTAATATTAAATATTAATAAATTAATATGTTTAATATTAATATTAATATTAATATACTTAATATTAAATTTAATATTTATTTAATATTAATATTAATATTAATTATTCAATATTAGAACATTATATCAATATTTTAATAATAATATTAATATTAATATTAATATTAATAATTAATATTAATAATTTAATATTAATATTAATATTATTATTAATATTAAATATTAATATTTAATATTTGATATTAACATTAATATTAATATTAATATAATGTTTAGTATAACATATATTTTATATATATATTAATATTACATATTAATATTAATATTTAATATAATATTAATTATTAATAATAATTAATTTAATAATAATTAAATAATTAATAATAATAATTAATAATCCAATAATAATGAATAATAATAATAATAATAAAATATAAAAATAATAATAATATATAATAATAATAATATAATATTTAATAATAAATATTAATTTAATTAGAATATTTTTTTAGTACAGAAATAAATATGATAACCAGCAGAACCCTATTCACAGAGAGAGTGTAAAATAATAATAATAATAATAATGAATAATAATAATGAATAATCTAATAATAATAATAATAATAATAATTATAATTAAAATTAATAATAATAATAAATAAAATAATATAATATATATAATAGATAAATAATTAATAATAATAAAAATAATAATAATAATATTAATAATAATAACTCACAACATTAAATAATTTATATTTCTTTAAGAATTTGTATAAGAAAAATATTTTTTCTTATTATCAAAATAAAGAATTAAAGAGATATGTCCATAAAGTAAATTTAATTGACATTATCTCACTTATAAATACTGGTAGAAAAGTACAAGATAATTTATCTACTGTAGAGAATGTTCTGAACGCTTTTCACAAATTACCCAAGAGAGTATTAGATACTTTTGACAACAAACTGGACTATTTGTTAGAACACCCTTATAATGGTTATATATAGTAATACTGTATATAATATATATATATATATTATATATATATATATATATTATATAATTACCGAGTCCATAGTAAAGAGTTATAAAGTTATGTTGACTATTTAAATAATAAATAATTAAAATAATTATAAATATATATTAATATATATATATATAAATATATATATATAATATTATAGTTATATAATATATATACTAATAATATATATATTATATTATATTATATATATATATAATATTATTATATATATATATATATATATATGTATATATTATATATATATGTACTATTATATATATATTATATATATATATATAATTATATTATATATACTTATATTACTATATATATATGTATATATATATAATATATATAATATCATAATTATGATACTGATGTGAGCCGATATATATATTATATATAATATATATATTATATTATTATGTAGTAGTATTTATAATATATATATATATTATATAAATAGATATTATATATATATATATACTATATATATTAAAAATGAATTAATATTCCCATTCCTAACCCCTCACTATTAACATTCCATCATTATACTCAACATATACCTCTTCACACGATACAGTTCAATTATACTTTTCACAGTCGATACCATCTCTACCTACACTATTTATACCTATGAATACTTGTTCTCGAAGAATGGTATTACTTACCCACTTACTACTCTCCTCACAGAAATCAATCACCTTCCTACAATTCTCATTTTCTCCCGACAACCCCAAAGACACCTGTTATACCATCTCCAGTGCGAGCTCAAGTCGTGAGCAACCCATTCAATGTCTCACCTTGCACTATGAATCTCGGCAAGCCCATACTTACGCGCTGAGTGATCACACCGTGAGTATTCATTGAGCTATCCCGAGAGTTACACTCGCCTATTCCACCCTCATAATGGAGTATTTACAACACTTCACACTTTTGACCTATCTCTAACTGAATTTAACCTTAAGTATTTTAGTAACTTACCACAAAACAAAATCCTCATAGTCTGTGTCCACCAAGTCACCCAATTCAGAATAGGCCAACTATTTCTCTCCCTTTATTCCTCTTCTTACTGCCAGCACACACCAAGATTTTCACTCCACACCACTTTACACCTCACCGCTTAACCTTTCATCTTTGTTTTCAGTTTTACAGTAAAGAAATTATTCCAATTACGCTATAACTTAATAGCATCCTTCACCTCTTCCCCTTTCTCTTTCGGGCCACTTTATTCCTTCAGCATTTCATGCACCCCTAGAAGGATTCATTACAATTTAGCTTACACGGCACGACTGGGTCCCAGGACGGTGTAATTAGCATTCCTATAGAAAAGATAAGTGGTAGTGGTCCAAACCCAACTACCACTGTTTTTGTCGCATCATACGACACGCAGACGTGCCACTGATGAAATTCTCTCCCCACAAACCAGAAATCATATATATATATTAATAATATATATATATATATATATATATTATATATATATATATATATATATATATATATATATATATATATATATATATAAAATAGCTGTTTGTATAATTAATAGTGATTTTTGTGCCAGTGTAAGCATTTTCCAGCGGGAATAATTCTCATCGCTTCGAGAGAGTACTTTTCTCAACCACAAAACACA
>JABUQX010020547.1:30000-84421 GCA_015478945.1 Trachelipus rathkii | reverse complement strand
TCCAAATATATAGCATTTTTGATGGCCAATTTGGCGATATTAAAAGCTTCTTCTGCCTCAGGATTCCATTTCACTCTGCGTTGAGAGTATGCCGCATCTTTGAAAAAAGAGAGAAGAGGAGAAATAATTTCAGAAATACCAGGAAGAGAGAGGAACGAAAATAATTTAGACTACATATGAAAGAACGCAGATCTTTAATAGTCTTGGGTTTGGGATATTCATAATTGCTATAGTTTAGGACACATCAAACCCTAAATATGTAACGTGAGATTGTCCAATTTGGCACTTAACAGCACTAAGTCCCAAATTAAAAGCTTTTAACCTGTCCAATATCATTTCTAGAATCTTTATATGCCCATCATGAGTAGGAGTAGAAATAAGGATATCATCAATACATATAAAACTGTTAGTAATTTTAGAAAGAATTAAAAAAATATACTTTGTGAAACTAGTAGGACTGGGATGAAAACTTTCTACAATGCTATTATTATATGAGAAACTGCCAAAAAAGGATTATTGATCGTTAAGAACTTTCGACAGGCTGGGGTGGACTTTAAGGACTTATTAGCGAATGCCTTTTTTACGTCTTAAAAACAGAAAATACTTTGATCATGAAGTAAGTAGTAAAGTCATTGCAATGTTAAAGGACTGAAGTTGTGCTCGAACTTGCCCGTTTGTTCCAGTAATCCTTCAGTCGGTCCAACTAATCGGAACCACACAGAGATTTTAGAGAGTTTGACTATAGGAAATCCGAAGTGAGAGTGACTGTGGGAGAAAGTACTCCGCCCATCTTTATCGTGGTTGCAAATGAGGGATTATAGAGCTAGCTAGAGACTAAGAAAGAAAAAAAGGTGAGGAAAAATGCCCAAGTTAAAGGCTTAAATTAGAAAAAGTTTTTACTGAAAAACAAATATCGCATTAATATCAGTACATGTAATATCGTTATTAAGAAACAAACTTCACAACATTGAGACACTCCCTTTAGTCAATAAGAGGCACATTTTCCCTCGTGAAACTGTTTAATGCCCTTTTATTTTGCTCTTGAAATAGTAAGTACAACTTACGAGTGCCCATCATCCAGCACCCGCACACCGCGAAACAATCTCCACCGTCCGTAAAACGCAAAAATAAAAACTTCTCCCACCACAACCACCCACAATGAAACATTTAAACTGGCCGTCAGCGCATATACCCATATCACCCGACAAACCATTCTCAATCGTCTGAATATCGTCCACTTCCCAACCAAGCAAAAAAGGCGCCCGTCAGGTAAAAACCAGCCGGACCATCGGAACAAAAAAAAAACAACCCAACGAATAACAACCAGGACCGAGACCTAGACGTTCGCGCACCACACACCAAACGACCACAAAACAACCTACAATACCAACTGTATTTTGGAGTGGAAACACGAACGTCCGGTGAGATCAAAAACAAACACATCTATTCTAAACCATAGAAACCCAAGGGTGGCAGCGCCACATCCAGAGAACACGAATGAAAAAAAAATTACATTACTGAGCATAATATTGGCCAACATATACAAACAAACATAACACACCAGGAATAGCAATACCTAAAGCCGACTCTGACGAGATCCAGGAAAACGCAGACACAACAAAACACCCACACAACACCCACACCACACCCTCCCACAGCAAGCCAACCAAGCGCAGCCCCGCGATGACACAGAGACACACCTCGATAACCTCACCAAACCCCCCACAACATAGACCACCGCACCCATCGTGAAGACCCGCAGAAGAACCTACAACGAGAAAACTAGGAAAATTTATAAAATCGCACACATACCCACCATGCGAAACCCCAAACAGACGCATCCTTGAACAGGTTCACGCACAGCACAAAACGCAAAACAACCACGACCCAGCGATATACTCGGCTTCCTCGACAGAAGACACCCTGCACAACCCCCTCACAAACGCTTCAACCCCCAAATACAACACATCAACAATAATACAAGCACAACGATCATACTCATACAACACACAGCCACCGCAACCAACAACGACACACAAAACAAAAAACTACAAAAAAACAAAACAAAACAACAAAAAAAAACAACAAACAATGGCAACAACACAACAGATAACCCAAGACAACACCAGCGCACACCCCCCAACACCCTACAATCCAAAACGCCTACTGACACTAACTCTGAACCCAAAACACCAATTGCCTCACTACCAAAACAAAAACACCACCAGACCGCTAGAAGCACACACACGACATGACTACAAGAACCACAAGCACAAACCCACAAAACCCAAACCGTCAGTCGCAGATTACCTTCCCCTGACAGAATACCATCACAATACACAACACCGTCAGCTCGCAACGCGCAACATCAAGCAAGATCAAGAATCACCACATAAATCCTTTTCTACTCAAAACTTCTACAATTAGACAGTGCAAAATAAACAATACATCTCTACGAAAATAAGTATACAGAAACAGACACACACAAGACGACATCAGATCGACGAACACCACACTCCGCTATCCAAACGCACAAACACCAACCACAACTCAAACTAAACACACATCTGAATCCGACCCCGAAAGCGAACCACGACATTGAGCTCAATTTTGACGAACACCCCAGATCACCACCAACCGCCACAACAACCCCCAGAGCTAATGCAACTACTATAATGCAAAAACTGTTCCAATATCCACCTTCGAGACAACGTGACCACACCCCAAGCCACCCCGACGCACCAAACACCAGTACGACTACCAAAGACGGCAGAATCCACAAACAATATACAACAGCGAAAGCTACACGCACCGCCATATTAGCTCACTAAACTGCGCACTAATACTCCATTAATGACAAGCAGCGAGCGAATGCCCACATAGTGAACGTCAAATCACACCCACTCAATAGCATCAACCGCGCTAACCAACGGGACACTCCGCGGAGACCACGTATAATAGACAAACCAACCGACAAAAAATCCACACCTCAAACACAAAACAGGCTTGGGAGCAAATGGCAAACCCCACTCGCAAGAGCAACATTAAAATCAAAATACACCGCACACAGAAGCGCAAAAAAGTGTCGCTTCTTGACACGATAAGGACTGGAGTCGAAGCCGCGAGCACGCAAAACTCCTTAAATGTGTCCTCGTCCACCAGCGACAGGTGACTCTCTATCACAAACACAGAAGAAGAAGGAAAGACAAAAGACAAAATAAGAAAAAAGCCAGAACACAAAACACACAAACACAAAAACGACAAACAACACAAGTGAACAGAAAAATCGAGTCTGTTCCTGCAGGGCCAACCAGGCACAGGACCACAAAAAGTACACACCTATAACAAGCGAAACACCACAAGAACCAAAAGCACAACTCAACAAGCCATAAATCAAAGCCCCACCAGAAACCTGCTCACATATCCCGTCCAAATATCGAAAAACCTTTCAATTTCAACTATACCGCTCGTAAATATCAGAAATCTATTATATACATTATCTTTCAGGCTTTTCTTCAAACTTTCTTCGTTTTTTATATATTCTATTCCGTGACTATGCTATATAATCTAATATATACGTATAACCATATCATACCGCTTATATAATATATGATATATTATATATATACTATTACCAACATAATAATAATATATAATATAATATAATAATATAATACCTATATTGGATGGACTATATACTACTATATATACTATATATATCATACTATATCGATAGACCGAGTCTCGTTTAGCAAATAACATAGTTGGGAGTGTGCACGGGAAATCGAACCAGATGGGAGACCAAAGAACAATGCAACTGGACTCCTGAGTCTGTCGACAAGAATTGCCTTGAAGACACGCAAAAAATGCAGAGCCCCTGATGGCAGTACGGGCGAGAAGAAGGTGCCAATAAATAGGGCTGTAAATGACAAGGGCTTTAGTAAAGCGGTCGAAGCGTAAATGACGTCGCTGTGCCCTGGCCCCCAGGGAATGAAACCCCTTACATTGCACCTACTGTACCCCACCAGATGCAGGAACTACCGTCGCAATCTTGTGAAGCCCTACGGGTGGATTGTTTACTTACCCTGTCCTATCTTATTTGACGACCGTTCTCCTCACACCTTACGAATGGAATGGCGGTTGGGTAAAGGGGGAGGGGGCCTCATTCTTTTTGACTTAATTATTGGTATCTTCTACTATCAATATTCCTATTTACCGTGCATGTTAAGCATCGCTACCACACCCATCATAGGGGAGAGACGAACAGGGCGGCATAAATGGACATGAATGATATACTATATACTACATATATATTCATGCCGATCATCATATAACTATATATCAAATATATATCAAATATACTAATATATATAATACTATATATATCATATACTAACATATATATATATAATATATATATATATATATAATACCCTAATCTACTATACCATAACCTAACTAACCTTCCCTATATTATAAAACCGTAATATCATATACTTATATATAAAACTATCATTAACAAAGTTCCCCTACTAACTAGTATAATATATATACTCACATACGTACATACAATATATACTACCACCATTATACCCCCTACATCTAAATATAACATAAATAATTCACAACTATATAACTCAACAAATCTACATATACTATACTAAACAAACTAATATACTCTCAACACTCTATCATAGCTAACTATACTACTATACATTATAATAAGCATATAATACATATTTAACATAAAAAAATAATATACATACAACCCCCTACATACATAAAGTTGTTAATATATAATACAATATCTTTATTTAATAAACTTATATATATACCATCTATCGATAATCATTATGAATACCTACCCTTTATATATTTACACTCATTAACTAACATTCAATTTTCCAATTATTCTTTATATTATATATTACTATATTAATATTATAATATTATATTAACATAATATTATTTTGAAACTATCAACTTTAATTATATACATATCTATCTATCTAATATTCTAACTCTACTTACTTAATCCTATAATATCATCTCTACCTCAATTCATTACCCCTCTCATTTAATTATATCTTAACAGCAAATTCATTTCAATCATTTCCCTCGCAATCCATATCTTTGACCCCACTTTCCACTCCATTCCCAATACTATTAATAATCCACACTACCCCCATTAACTATACTATCATCTTATATGTTTTCTTCCTCAAATTCTACACCTGAATTTAAAGTTTTTGACTTCAATAATAATAAATATATCATATATAATATAATTTAATATATACTCTTAATTCATAAATGGACTAACGTAAAAATATCCTAACTCCATAAAATATTAATAACTAACTTAAATTTCTTAATTTAAATTAATAATATTCTATTACATTAATTATAATTTAAACTACTTCAAACGCCTCAAATTATATCAATAATTATAAATCATTCAAAATAATTATTACTTAATTATTAATATTATACTAATAATCTTAATATTATAATTAATATTTAATATATTTAATTCAATTATAATTAATATATTAATATATTTATATCATTCAATTATTATAAACTATTAATATTATTTAATTATAAAATATCTAAATATTAATAATAATATTTATTATTAATATATAATTAATCTCTAATGATTAATAATTTCCTATAACCAACCCACAAACATCAATTAATAATTCACAACCCTCATTCAATAAACACCATCTAACAAATATCCCAAAAGGACATCTCCACCATCAATTATTTCACACTCATAAATATTAACTTCATCCTATTAATATCTACCTTACCCATCCCCCTAAACACCGTATCACTCCATATATATAACAAAATTTACTCTTCATCTACATCAACTCAACATAACCAATTAACATATAAAAATCCACATACTACCCCACCAGCCAACACCCAATATCAACCGCCCCGCACCTTATCTTACCACAATCTCCCAATCTACCATTCATCATAATCTATCCTAATAAAAACTCTACTAAATACCCTCTCAATTATTCATTATTATTTCCCATTATTCATTCATTTATTTTTATTATCTTTATTATTATATCATATCTCTATTATTTCATCTATTCACTCTACTCTACCTATATTCTTCTATTATTATTCATTCATATCTCATTAAAAGCAGCCAAAGGCCTTAGGGTTAATTCACTTCATTATTATTACTATACTTGATTAACTTATTTATCTACATTCACCTTTCTGCCTCTATTATTTAGTGTCGAAAATCTCAACCCAAAAAGAAGGGAATTGCACTCACCGAAATAAGACTCATAACTTATTACCTTACGTATATATTCAATAGCAATATGCATGCAGGCTTTGTTCACACGCTCTTTTAAACATTATTAACTTACTTATCTAAAATTCTTATATAATATAGTTAGTAAATATTAAGATATTATTAAAAATTATATATATTCCATTATTATATTCAGTATGTATTATATTATATATTATTACTTAATTAATTATATTTATTAATTATTAATTAACTTATTAATTATCATTATTATTATTATTTATTAATTATTATTATTATATATTATTATTATATCTATTCATTAATATTAGTATAATAATTGATTATTATTATAATTATCATTATTAATATAATTATTATTATTATTTCATTATTATATATACTTATTATTTATTAATTATTATTTATTAATCTAATTATCTTATTATTATTAATTATTATTTATTGTTAATTATTTATTCTATCTATTTCTTATACTTTTTGATATTATACTTACTTCCTACCGATTATTAAAATTTTTTCACTCGGACACAATTACTATGCAAAGATTATTTCTGAAATAGGGCCATTCCCATAGTTATTAACATTATTGTTATGTATTATTAACTAATAATTATTATTATTACTTCATTATTATTATTAATACATAATTATTAGTTAAAATTATCACTTATTCATTTATATTTACTTCATTATTATTATTATATATGCTCATTATTATTCATTATTATTATCCTTTATACATCTATCTATTCCTTATTATTATTATTACTTAATCTAATATATTAATTATTATTAGTTAATTTAAATTATTCATTATCATTATTATTAATCTTAATATTATATATTATTATTCAGTTGAATGGAAGCAGTCCAGTTCATGCATTTCGAATTACAGCTTAATCGATACAACACTAATTATCGATTAAAGAATATATTTTTCAATACTGAGTTACCACCAAAAGAATAAACAAATTCATTATACCAATTAATTAAGATAACAAAATAATTTGAAAACCTCTTGACAAATGAAAAAATGGGTAAAAAATTAAAGGAGAGGAAATTATTTTAACGTAATGTTTACAAAAATGCAACGATGCACGCTAAAAAAAAAATTATTGTGGATATCAGCCAAGGGAAAACGTTAATAGAGCTTGTAATGAGTTTTTTTTTCAATGTCTAATATAAGAATTTAGGGACAAAAATGAGAGTTTAGAGAGTGAGTCAAAAATCTAAATCGTAACTGCATTCACGATTTTTCTTCTGTTGATCCTTTTCGTGCTATTGAAAGAGAAAAAGAAAGAGAAACGTCAATTACAATCGAATAGAAAACTGCCCCATTACTCGCAAATTTCAATGGTCTAAGGGAAAAACCAAAGCTTTGAAATTCATGTTAGTTAAAGAAAAGAAATTTTAAAATCCCCAGAAAAACGCAAATCTAACAACTCTTCAGTGATCGTACTTACGAGCATGTTGTAAAAATCTAGCGATTAGTCCAACATGCAAAAGCTCCTAAAACAGTTGAAATACCGATTTTTCAGAAGTTAGTTTAATGGCGAGACATTCTATCTCTATCTAGATGAAAATCGGAAGAAGGGTCAACCAAATAAAAAAAAATATGTAGAGAAACTACAGCTGGAATAATTGGCCTGAGGGACAAAAAAATATTCCTAGCTATTTATCCCGGTCTCAAAACATTTAATCATATTTACGTATTTTCTCATTAAAAAAAAGTTCGAAATAACCCTACCAGAATGAGCCAATCTTAAGCTTGACACTAAATCTGTCAGGGATGCAGGGATGCTTTCATTTGAAGAACAAAAACGTAAAAATATTTTGTAAGTTAAATTGTCTTTAGTAATCTAATTGAATTCTCGAGGTTCGTTGTAGAAGCGAACAAGTCTATATACAAAGGAAATGGGAAGCTTATCGATGGAAGTGTTCGCAGGCAATATCTATGGAAAGGAAAAAGAAGGCTGAAAACTTGTTTTATACCCTTGATGAAGTACGGAAAAACTACTGCCAAAAAGAATAAAAACACAAATTACAATTTAATTATTGAATAATAATAAATTGTTATAAATGACTTTAAAAGCTGTGAATATTAAATGTTAATTATTTACAATGTAAATATAAAACAGAAAAATCACAACGAAATTATAAATTGCAGTAGTAATTTCAAAAGTGATATATGGAAACTAATCACAAGTTACAAACTTGATATTAATTACTTTCGTCTGAAAATAAATGAATAATTTTACTAATTACTAGTTGCTAGTATGATAATTAAATGCACACTAGAAGAATCAGCATAAAATTCTGATTAAGCAGTATAAATTTGAACTCTCTATTCGAAGTAATATTTTGAAAAACGTTTTCAAATTTTCGAAAAGAGGTGAATTTTGATCTCAAACCACAGGTCAAAGGGATAGGTTCAAAACATGAAACCCTCAAAGAAAAAAAGATTGGAGTTTTGTGTTTTAAACTAATGATCCATCAGAGCAAGTGAGAAAAAAAGCAAGAATATTCGAATGAAAGTCAATCATCTGATCCATCAACATGATCACATCAGAAAGACACACTACCTCTGTGAGCAAAAACGTCAAGATATGCGAAATAGTTCTGTTATCATTTGCCTGTTGATATCCATTAAATGATCACAACTTTGATATTCATTGAAAAGCTGTATGAGGAATATATCAATTGAAACCCTTTATTGAATTTTTAGAGGTTCTAAATATGAAATTTTTAATTTATTAATCTTTTGACACAAATTAAAATTGTAGTGCAATTATAAACAGATTTTCATTGAATTCGCGTACGAATAATAAAATTCATTAAATGTAATAATTTGGTTCTATTGCATGTCGGATTTATATTCCAGTAAAAATAAGATGTAACTGGAAGAATTTAGAGTTCGTCAAAGGATCTTTTGTTATAAAGCACTAGGTGCGACGATGCTTCCTACATTATTCCGAAAATCCATATGCGAGGAAAGTTGTTATTAAAGAAAACGCAAGAAGTAATTAGCTAAGTTATTTACTTCTAATGTTTCCAATGATTACCTTCTTAAATTATTTTATGATTGCACATGATGTTTGATTGAAAGTAGATGATTATTATGTTTATTATTATTATTATTATTATTATTTTATTATTATTTTATTTTTATTATTATTTTATTTATTAATTATTTTTTCTTTATCTTCCTTCTATTTCCCAAGAATGGGAGTAAAGGTGCTGACGAGCAATGGAAAGAAGAGCAGATAGGAGAACCATACAATTAGTCACAAGAAAGCCCAGCCTTACGGCTCCCTTTATACCTTAATTAGTGGAAACTCATCGCAGTCAGAAAACTCCACCCTAATAGCTTCATGGGACAAGCGATGGACCACTCACTATGGTAGATGTCATGTAAGGGTTCATACCTATGGCGGTGGGGCCACACATACCCCTCACAATCCCCGCATTCACTCATGTATAAATCTTTCTCTACCTCTAGCCAAACTCCCATTCTCTCCTCCAAACATTAGTTTACTGACTCAATCACTTTATCTTCGGTCTCCAGCACGGTCGGTATCAACACTACTCGCCATTACATCCCGCTTAACCAACGGACTATACATTATCCTATTCGATATGACCAACCATTCGAAATAACTTTCATTTATTCTGCTCATTACCCTTATTCACACACACACTCTCTAATAATTCATTCCTCATTTTATCAATTTTCTCCCACCAAACACCTCCTAAGATTGTCCATCTGAACCACATTAACTTTAGACTTCTTACTATCTATATTCCAAGACCGTAGTTACATAATACTACAAGTAACACACAGGTAACAAACAATCACCCTCATGAAGACCCTGCACACTCAAGACTTTAGTCCCTTACATTCCACAACGATTCTAATTGAACCCATCCACCTTCTACCAATTCAACTTTTACTGAACTCTGCATCGTCGTTTCCCTTCTCATCATTATACCCTAAAGTAATTTAAAACATCGCGACACTATGTTCCCGTTAATCTACAGGCTGCTCACCCATCTAAACATAACTTTTCACACTTGAGACGTGTCTCACTCACAACCATAACCTTTACTCTCTATCCACGATATATACTTTCAAGCCCTCCTTATTGACACACCCTTGCCAAATCTCTCTACCCAATCCTCTCAAACTCTTCTCAGATTCGCCACACACAAAGCAAAATCATCCGCATATAATAGGTAGGGCCACCCTCACTATCTTCCATTTCCACATTCTAACACCCAATTTCCTGCCATCCCCCTCGAATTTCTCATAACCCCATCCATGTACAAAATTGAAAACAAGGAGAACAATAACACAAACCCTGTTTACTCCGCCATTATCCTTAACAATACACCATTGACAACCATTTATTCTTAACACATCGCTTCACTATCTCAATACATACATTTTGATTTTCCTGGGTCGAGCCTATCCTACCAAACATCTATCACTAACACCTGCAATAAAGCTTCCACCCATTAACTCTATCATACGCCGTTGTACATGTCCATAAAACCTAAATACAATTTATTCTTTTCCCCCATTTTCTCACATTCATTTGTTTTCAAATAAGGATTTGATCCAACATACTCCCACTCCTAAACGCACCTTGTCTTCACAATCAGTCCTTCAGTCAATCGACGCACTCTTTCGACCAAAAAGGCCAGCATATAACCTTCCCTACACCACTCAATAAACTTATTCCCCTTTTAGATTTCCTTACAAGTTCCCCATTTCCCTTTACCCATACTATAAAGGGTACTATTACCGCTCTCCTCCAACTCCCTTGGGAACTATAACCCTCTATAACACGCTTTATTTAAACACTCAATCCAATCAATCACATCTTGCCTTCCGTTCTTGATCATTTTCACCAGTAATTGCATTATATACTTGCAGATTTTACCATTTCAGAACTTTCTCACCTACTATCACTCTACTGCTAAATAACATCACCCAAAGAATTCGCTATTCTTCTTGCACCATCAAATCCACACACATCACTATCACCTCGTTCATTACTGCTGGATCAATCTCAGATTTTTCAAAAGTTTCTTTCACACTCCCCTAACAGTCCATTTCATCAGTTAACAATAACACCATCCTATTTCATTTCTACCAGGCTCCACCTATTCCTCATTCATTAAACCTTTCGCGCTTCCTTCCAGAAGAGCTTTCCTATTCCCTTGTAAGTCTCATCCTCCTTCCAAACACTTCATTTACCTCTTCTTTTTCCTACGTATGCACCTTTAGTATATAATAATATATATACTATATATATATAGTATATTATATTATATTATTTATATTATATATATAATTATTATATATATATATATATATATATATATGATATATATATTACGATATATAATATATAGTAAGTATAGTATATGATATATAATATTTATAATATATAGAGTATATATATATTATCTTTATTATCGAAACATTATATATAATATATATATATATATATTATTATTATATATATATATATATATTATTATAATATATATATTAATATACTATAATTTTTTTTCAGAAACTTACCAAGTTCAAACTAACCCTCCATATGACCTTAGACGAAATGCGATGTACCATCTCGAGCATCATAGAAAAAGTTAAAAAATTCAAAAATTGTTTAAAACTCATCAGTTTTTTTGAACATCGAATCTCAGAACGCAGATGGAAGTGGAAACTTGCTAGAAGTAGGAATTTCAGAAGTTATTCCGAAAAGAGATGGGCCCTGCTTTTATTTGTGGACGAAGAAGAGAAAAGTCGAAGGTGCTGGTAATTTTCGAGATGGAAATGTTAATCAGGTTAAGACATGGAGTGCGACTTGGGTTTATGTGTTGATTTACGGTGATTTTATTATATATTAATTTAACATATGCGGATAAGTTCATCAGGTGCTTGGGTTATGCACAATGCGGTTAGAGAAAGAAAAAATTCTTAATAACAGTATATGTAAACAATTTCAACGTATTATTGACCCTTACTAGTTGGACAATCTGCGTAATATTGAATGAATATATTAACGTAAATATTCTTAAACCAAACTTTGGAGTTTTGGTTTGTCAGAAGAAACAGTGTCAGGTTGGTGGAAGATTACTTATTCCATTTGTAAATTAGCTTATTTCATCAATTAAAAAATATAAGCTTATCCCTGTATTAATATTTTCCCTTTTACTAATATATATATTATATATAATATATATAGATTAGTATTATTATCAGAATTGTTATCTTAATTATATATTATATATATATTATATAATTAATATATTTAACTATATTATATTAATATATTCTTTTTATAATATAGTAGTATATGATATATATATGTGCATAACATGCGTATGATAGTTAATAGGGATGCTCTATATGGCAAGTGTTGGTGATTTTGAATGGTAATAAAAGTATGTACAGTATGCTGATAGTGTAGCATGTTTAAGAATAAATGGAGTGGATAGTGAATGGTTTAGCATTAATACCGTAGTGAGACAGGGATGCGTCATGTCGTCATGGCTCTTTAGCTTATGTATGGATGGGGTGATGAAAGAATGTAAAGTAGGGTTGGCAGGGGAGGGTATTCGAATGCTACTAGAGAATGCAGGGTACCCTGCTAATTGTATGCATATGATTTGGTTTTGTGTGGTGAAAGTGAAGCGAGTTTTTCAAGTTTGGTAGTAAGGTTTGGACGTGTGTGTAAAAGAAGAGGGCTGAAGGTGAATGTTGTTAAAAGGTGATGGGTGTAGGAGGGGAAGGACCCGGATGTGAAATCATGTGGATGGTGAGCAACTTTAACAAGTGTTTGAGTTTAAATATTTAGAATTATTGCTTGAAGGGAAAAGTTACCGGAAGATGCTGAGTGTAGTAGAAAGTTGGGTGGCCAGGAAGCGATTAAGTCTGGTGAATGAATGCTAGGGGATTAAGTGTCGAGTGTACTGGGGCTTGCATGAGAGCTAATTGTTACTGGTGTTAGTAAAAGCTAAAAGCATGTAGAATAGCTGGTACAGATACATAAGGTGCATTCTCTTCAGTGGATAATCTTCGACGGGAGTGGTCTAGGTGTAAAAACAATGATAAATGAAGGATATGAAGGCATTAGTAAAGGTATAAGTGGGAGTGAGAAAATAGTTAAGACGATTTTTTTAGGTGGGTTTGGATAATATGCATGGAGATGATTGAAGGAAGTCGCTTGGATTCAAGCTTTTTATAGAGGCAAGTGTCTTTGAGAATCGACAGGTGGAAATCAAAGGGTTAAGTGGGATTGAGGTCAGTTAAAGAATACTTGACGAGGATATGAATTTTGACTTGGAATGCAAGCGAAAAAAAATGAAGCATAATAAACATGATATGTGCGCGGTTTTGTAGAGGAGGGGAGTAGTAGGTCTTCCCAGGGATAAGCCCCACACTCTGACGAAGACCCACAGTTGGGTGATGTCATGTATATATTATATATTCGAGACTGAAGGATCTTGATCTTTTTTGTTTCCATGTGACATACCTGCGGTGGTTTAATACACGCACATTAATTGACCTCAAGCTCGGGAGCTGGATATATTTATAATTATAATATAATTATTATATTATATTTATATAATATATATATATTTATATATAATATATATATATATAGTATAATATATTATATATAGATATATATATATATTATAATCACTCTCACAATAATATAAAATTGTATGTCTATACATAGCTATATAGGTATATTATATATATATATATATATTATATATTAATATAGATATATATATATATAGTACTATATATATAATATATGTATATATATATATATATATATTATCAGGTGGGGCGACTACCAGTAACTTTTTACTACTCGAGCTCTTCTCTCTCCTCTCTCTCTAATACTATATATATATATATATATTATATATATATATATATATATATATATATATATACTATAATATTAATATATATATATATATATATATTTATATAATATATATAATAAATCCCTGAGTAAACCATAAAAATTGTTTTTTTTGGTGGGAACCGTTTTTATTGTTAATTCTATGTAATAAATTAATTTTTAATAATATTTCAAGCTACTTTTTATATTTCAAAATATAGAAATTCTGACAATAGCTTTGAAAGTATTTGTTACTACAATTCAATATTACATTAGATCGTATTGTAACAACATTATTTATTTTAAACATAGTTGTGAGAAAATATTTATATATCTAACTCACTAGTTTATAGTCCCAACTGCTTTGGCCGGTTGTGCCTATTTAATGTGTTAAAAGCTGTTAATTTAAGTGCGGTATGTCTACCCTTTTGTCATTTTCAAATTTTGCATTAATCTTAATATATGGAAAATTTTTAAAACTTGTAATTTTTTTAGTTTAGCAAAAAAAAGAAGAGAAAAATATAAATTGTGAAGATTGAGACTAGATGCAAGTATCTAAAATGTCAACTCGGGCTGAGCACGAGTAGCACGTTACTCTAACACATAATACTATAAGTATATATAATATATATTATATTATAATATAATATATACTATATATTATATATATATATATATACTATATAATATAATTTGTTAAGTTTACAATAACTTTTTTCAAATAGTCATTAATAAAGTTATTTAAGTATAAATATTACTTTCATAATATTAATAATATATTATATATATATATATAAATTATATATATATATATATATATCTTATATTATATATATATATAATATATATAGATATATATATACTTATATATAAATATATATAATATATATAATTTATTTCAACTATATTTTAAGATGATTGATAGCTATAAATATATCTTCAGTAAATAGAAATATATATTTTTTACTTCCCTGTTTGTCGGCTATTAGTAATATATATATATATATATATAATTATATATTATTATATAATATATTATATATATTATAATTTATTATATGATTATATATTATTAATATATTATATTACAGACATACATACATACATACTACACATACATACATAATACATACATAATACAACATACATCACGATACATACATTACATAATACATACAGCATACATACAGTACATACAACATACATACATAACATAAACATTACTAATACATACCCATACATACATGACATACACGATACATAACATACAACATACATAACATACATTCAATTACATGTATGATGGTATTATGTATGTATGATGTATGTTATGTATGATATGTAGTATGATAAATAATATATAAATATATAATATATATATATCATATAATATTAATATATTTATATTATATATATATATATTAATATATTAATATATATTATATATATATATTAATATTATATTATTATAATTATATATTATTTTATTATCATTTATATATTATATATTATTATTATTATTAATATTATATATTTATATTATACTATTATATATTAATATGTATAATATTATATTATATTACATACATACAACATAATACATACAATAAATACATACAGTAACATACATACGCATACATACAACAACATACAATAGCATACAACAACATACATAGCATCATACATACATACATTAACATACATACATAAGTGCATACATACATTACATACATTACATACATACATAACATGTAATGTATGTATGTATGTAAGTATGTATGTATATGTGTATGTATGTATGTATTTTATATATATAATGTGATTTTATATATATAATATATATATATATATATATATATACTATATATTATATATTATATATATATATTATATATATTATATATAATATATAATAAATATATATATGTAATATAATAAATATTATATCTAATTCTCAGATGTAGCATCGGTAAATCGAGTAGTGTCAAAAACGGTTTAATAGTGCAACGCGACAAATCGCCAACTTTCGGTACGAAAATTGTCCGGGTTTGTGTCTATTAAAATTTTACCGTTAAAAATAGCGATTTGTCCGTTAATTTTACGGGGTTTTTACATTTATTTTTAGAGTATAAAATATATTTATTATATAGAATTATATATAATAATATAATATACTATACAATAATCATATATATATAGATATAATATAATATTACTAATATATATATATATATATATATATATATTATTATACGTATATAATATATAATATTCATTTTTTTTCTTCAGAGGCCCCGCCCACTTTTGCATATATAATCATATTTAAGAAAATCGTTGACAAATTAGTTATATATTATATATATAATATCATATAATATATATATATATATCATTATAATATATATTATATATATATATATATGAATATTCATTTGTTTTCTTCAGGAGGCCACGCCACTCTTTCAATATAATATATAGTCTATATATATATGATTATATGATACAATATATATATTATTTATATTAATAATTATATATATATTATATATGATATATATATATTATTATTATATTATCTTATAAATATATTATTATATATAATATGTAAGGAAACATTTCACTGGGACACAAAAAGAAAACAATTTTTTATTGTTTGCTGCCAAGGATATTATTTATCGATGGGACGGTATAGTATATCGGGTGTGTGAATTTCAGAAATGACATCTAGTTTTCCAAGAATTGCTTCTGGGTTCTTGAGACTACAGGGTGTTCCACATATACTCTTATACAAATATCTTTTTAATGCATATTTTACAATAATATCGTTTTATTTCTTTTTAAGAGACTTACCTTTATAAATTTATTACTTCTTTTCACCTATTTTAGAGATTATAAGATTACTTCACGAAGAGCCTGTCTTGATAACCAAATGTATTACTGGACACTGTGTGAATATTCCAGCAGAACAAAGAGAGAAAAATTACTACTTTTGTGAAGCAAGCAATCTGCATTCTTGGAATGAACCGGAGACAGAATTAGTCTTGGCTTCATATTGGTCTGTCTAAACCGTGTTGTCGAAATCTACGTCAGTGAAAAAGGGACGAAGAAAGGTTTTAAAATTTGGGTGTGCTATGGTATGGGGGAAGCAAAGACATGCACACAGTGACTGTTATTATTTGTATTTGGTTAAGTAAAGGTATCAATCGTTACAAGAAACGTAAATCTTGATATACGGATTTGGAATCAAGCAGGCGACTGATAAACCATCCGACGACTGTCCCCATCAGTGACTCACTACACTCCACAGATCCTAAGCCATTGTTCTACATGAAAGAGAAGATAATCCAACATTTGAATTTGACACGTGCAAGATATGGAGGTAGTGAAGTATAAAGAAAGTACTTCTACACACAACAGTTGCCCAGGAAGAGATCAATGATTTAAGACGAGAGGATATAAGTCTCTCAAGCAAGATTTCAGAGCTCATTTTCATTGTGAAAGGAGGAAGAGTTTTGATATGTATTGAAAAAGAACTTTTTTTTCCGACAGAGAGGTAGTACTTTTTCCATATTTCATTGAAGAAGAAGACCTGGTATACTGTAGGAACATTCCTGGACTCCCTACTCCAAATGGGGTACCTTAATACCGACCAGAAAATTGGTGATTGTTATGGATAGTTAAACGAGAAGCTTGAAGTGTGTGTTATTGAACAATGGTAATAGTTCTGCATCGATTCCAATAGGTCACTCAACCAAACTGAAAGAGGAATATGATCATAAGAATGATCTTGCAGAAGATTAGATATAATTGAGCACCAGAGGTCTATAATGGTTGATGTGAAGTACATCTTTACTTGAGTGGCAGCAAGCGGAGTATATTTAAGTCACCCTAGATAATAAAATATGCTTTGATGGAGATAGTAGGGCTTTAAAGAAGACACTGGGAAAAGTTGTATGGCCTCTAGGGAAATATGACATGTAGGTGCATCAATATTCATTAACGAACCACGGGATTGACCAGCGGGAAAAAATTATTCTTCCCAACCACTCCCATCAAACTAGGACTGATTGAAGCAATTTGTTAGGGCCTAGACAAGATAGTGAAATGTTTCAAGTAGTATTTGCAGATTCTTTCGGGTTGAGATATGGAGGAGACTTCCAAAAGCGTGATCTTTGGCGGCCCTCAATTCGGCCAAATCAATTCAGACGATGACAATGTTCATTAAATTCCATGACTGATATATGAAGATCTGCCTGGAAAAGTTTTTGTCTTGGTTGTTCAGAACTTTTTGCGCAACCATAAATCTGCCAAACGTATGTAGACTCAGATACAGAAAATGATTTCAGATTCAAATGTGACATGCTATAATATGAGCATAAAAGTTGCACTTTCATAATAGTCACCTTAGAGGATCGGTTCCGGATAAATTAGGGATGTTATGGGAGGAACAAAGGTTCCATCAAAGATATCAGAAGTGATGGAAGAAGATACCAAGGAAGATGGATACACACATGATGGCAGACTATTGTTGGCTTCAACGTGATTGTCCACATTTTGCACACAGAAGACAATCAGATAGACAGCGATTTGTAATGCATTAATTGTGACTTCATTGTACTGAATTGAATGTTTGACCTATTAGCATTTTATTTACTTTACACTCGAGTTAACAATTCTTGATACGTATATCTTCTCGTGTTTTAATTGTGAATGTACGTTAGCAACCAACATAAATTGTTGTTATATAATGTATTTTGTGACCACCCTGATTATCTCAAAACTAGAGCAATTAGGAAACGGAAAGTTCTTATATCGGATCAGGGCAACAACTTACCTATAAATGACATATAATGATAATAAATGCATACTTGTGGCCAGTGTTTTACGTTTTACTTCAGTTGTTGCTACCAGAAGTGAAAAAAAGTTTAAAATTAGTTATTTTTATTTAGTTTTTTTTAATTAGCTATTCATTTATAGTTTTATATTCTTTTCATATTTGTTCTTTGTTTATATTTAACAATCATTTTTAAAATTCACTGCAAGAGGTTGAGAGATCGAATGAATTATATATATATACTGATATTATATATATAATATAATATATATTATATAATTATATAGTATGATATATATATATATACTATATATTATATATATAAATATATAGCGGCCTACCCGAAAGAATTCATGACAGTAATAAAAACATTTATAAAAGTACTGGAAAAAATAACATTTTGTTTATAGCTAGCTTTCATCGATTGTAAAGTTAAAGAAAATATATTTTATTTTTTAATATTAATTAATAACACCTTAAATACTAGTATAATCTTAGATGTGGCAAGCATACAGTGTGATTGACCTTGAATCCTGCTTACTTCACGATAGCAAAAGAGTTGCCAAACAGTTATTGTTAAAGCTTGCGCTTGAATACACCAAGTATCATAATTATCCTTTTTTAGGGGTTCGAGCGACGGCAGACAGAGGGTGCGAAGACACCCCCACGTTCGTCCCCGGTAGCCAGAGAAACCCCGACTCATCCATCGTTCTTGTTACCCGAGGGATATCTTTAATTAAAAAAGAAAAAAAATTCAACATTTGCACCTGGCGTGCTCACTCGACTACTCGAGCTCTTCGTTTTCTCAGGAAAACGGTATATATACCATGTTTTCAAATTTTTAACTATTTTTTAAATTTTCAAAAGCGTTATTTTTTTTTTAATTTCATGGATAAAAATGTCTCTGATTAATAAAATGATATTTATTTTCCTGTAGCTGTTATATTTTTTTAGCATGCATGATGCTTTCGGAGAGGCTAACCAATATATATATATATATTAATATATATATGTTATATAGTATATATTATATATACTATATATATATATAATATATTATATAATATATATAATAAAATAATATTATATTTATATATATATAATATATATATATATATACTATAATATATAGAATAATATATATAAAGATAAATGTCAGATTCATCCGCCATACAGTTTTTTTTTTTTTAAAATCATACATAATCAAAAAAATCTTGAAAAAATTCAGAATGTTGCACATTTTTTTTTTTTTTTATTATTATTTTTTTTTTAACAAATTAGTATGAAATAAGATAAATATAAAAATAAATTACATTATAAATACGTTAAGAAAGGTTGTTACAGTTTAGTTAGTTTAGATAGATCTAAACTACATATACGGTTAAAGTAAAGGTTATGAGTTTGTTAGTTTAAATAGATTTGAATTTTTTTTTTTTTTTTAAGTTTTAGAGGTTGTGGAAGCTGGATTTAATGGGGGTAATTAGTTTCAATTGACTTTGGAATTTTCAACTTCAATTATTATGATAATGTGTTTCGAATTCATGCAATCCGATATTATATGGGAGGTTGAGGCGAGATAATCGACCATGAGTTCATATATATATTATATATATATATATATTATAATTATATATTATATATATATTATTATATATATATATATTATATATATATTATATACTATATTTAATATATTAATATATATTATAATATACGCCTATTATGTTTTAAACGCTCCGCGTCAGTTTTTTTTTTTTTTTTTTTTTTTTTTTTTTTTTTTTTTTTTTTTAACATATTGCTAGTATAATGATATTAAACATGAATTTCAGGTGGTGGACGGACAGATTCAAAAAATTCTCGAAATACTTTTAATACAATTATTTAAAATCAGTTTAAATCAATAAATTTTAAAATGAAAAATCTCGAAAGTACGAAATTACGAAAACCCAAGTTACATATTGAGATCAGCGTATAAGTTATTACAAATTGTAAAAAAAAAAAAATTCAATAAATGAAATTCTCGAAAAGTACGCACTTACAGAAAAATCCAATTGCATATTGGAATCAGGTATTAAAGGCTGTATTACAAAAAAAAAAAAAAATAGTGGGCTCAGCCGACGGGGGAAGAGGGGAGGACGTTTTCTAATTACCCGTAGCTTGAGGGGACTGAGGATCCGCGCGACACCAAATTACAGAGCGGGGATTCGGAGACCTCCCGAGAGGGGGGGACAATAGCTACCTGTCGTCCGCCGGAAGACGAGAGACCGACTCATTCATCTTGCGGATTTACCCTTGGGTTATTCCTTTGGTTAAAAAAATAATATATAATATAAATAAAACTGACGGAGTCGAAAACGTAACTGTTCGCTCATATATTTTTGCATCATGTCTGTCACCCATTAAATTGAACTGTTAGGACTCTATATACTAGAAATATGTTAAAAAAAAACAAAAAAAAATCAACTGACGAGTCGTAAAACATAACAGGTCATATATAATATATATATATATATATACTATATATATAAGTTATATATACATATAGTATAGTATATATATATATATATATATATATATTAATAGTATATAGTATTAGTATAGTATATAAGCTATTCCTTTGATCTTAACCCGTAAAAAAACTTTGGGGAAATTTTAATCGCAAAATTTATATTATTTTAGAGGATAATTACTTTATATTCCCTTCGTATAGACATATTATTTTTACTACATTTATAAAAAAAAAGACTTCTTTTCGCATTTTTTAAATCCACATCGACAATTTACAATCATGCGTTTAACAACTTATTATTAATTTATTTGACTGTTGTAGTAGGCTAGTATTAAAGCCCTACCATTACCGTGGACCTAGCTTACGTGGTAGATGAACTGACAGGTATTTTTAAAAATTAACGGAAACGAATAATGTTTTATTAGATTGTCTCCAAGAATGCAAATAATAAAGTATGAGAGTTATGTGAATATGTCAAATATATATGTTGCGTAAAAAAAAAAAAATAAAAATACTATTTTAGATGACAATAAGTTCAAAAAAGCTCAAGATCGCCCAACTCTTCGGCATAATGACTATTGATCTGAATGTTTATATTCTACTAAAACTGTAAAAGGTAAAACATGAGTTTTTGAGAATAAAAATAAAAAAATTATTTATTTAAAGAAATAATTTTTTTTTTATAATAAAGAGTACCGAGGGTAAATAAGCAAAGATGGAGGAGAGTCGGGGATGGTCGCCTATGTTGGACGACGGGGGACTTCGTCCCACCTTCTGTTCGCGCCCCAAACAGCCCAGCCCTATAAATATAAAATAGCGTTAAAGGAAGGATCCAGTGATTGGGTTTTTTAAGTTGATCTACATGATAGTTCATGTGAAAAGTCCTAGATAAACGTTGAAGATTTCTTAGATTCGTTTATCAACAAAATAAATAATAATATATTATATATGTATATTATAATATATATATATATATATTATATATCTATATTACTATATTATATATATAATATATATAATAAATATATTATATATATGATATAATATAGAAATATATTTGGAATAATGTGAAGTTCAAAGAATACATTTATGTTAGTTTTATTTTATATAGGTTAGATTCCAAAAAACTAACGGAAGTTATTAATTCTCTTTAGTTTAATTTCCCTTCAAAATTTGCGTGGGGGTAACGATCGGTGGATAAACCAGATATATATATATATATAACTTATTATATATAATATATTATATATATATATATAATATATTATATATATTTATATATATATATTTATATATATATATATATTTATACATTAATATATATATATAATATATATAATATATAATATATAATCATAAACGCAGCTTTTTATATATTTGTTCTGCTCTGAAGTTTTTCTAGAAGAAATCTCTTCTAACGAGTTGTTTCAGAAATTTAACCTATTTCCTATGACGATTTTTATAAACTAGTTTTTTTCTTTTTCGTAACATATGACAACCTAAATGTCCTACAAACGATGTGTCTTTACATTGCATACACCTCGTACCAATGCTCTTAACTTTCGTTTTAGAAATATCGTAAACAAAAACGTATTCCTCAATATAATATCTGTATCCTTTCGCATAAGCAAACTTAATAGCAAATTTTTATAAAACCAAGAAAGATTCTATGGGTAAATCTGACATGGTTTAATAAATTACAATGGGGACCCTATAACGTCAATTATGTATTCAACAACTAGCCTACAGCTGAGAAGTCAAGCTTTCAAGGCACATGCAGATTTCCTTTTCAAGCTAATTCACATTTCTCACCAAGAAGATGCAGCCATCAGAGATCAACCGATATACAAAGAACCCTATATCTCTTCGGAACTTAGAAAGTTGAAAAATTATAAATCTTCAGTTATAAATACACTTAAACCTATTTATTTTCTTTGTCACTTCATTACTGAACTCTCTCTCTCTCTCTCTCCTCTCTTCTCTTCTCTATATATATATATATATATATATTAGTATATAAATATTATTTTATATTATATATATATATATATATATATTATATATATATATATATTATAGTATATATAGTATTATAGTATATTATATTATTTCTTATATTTTTGTTTTCCTTGTTTATTGATTTCTTAGTTTTTATCTTTTATGTTCCGAACGAATATTGAACCTGTTAACATTTCACAGAACTCTTTATTATTTGAAATTTTTGTTTGTATAATTTTACATAATCATACACTAATCTGTATAATTGGATTAACTCTAGAACGTCATTTTCGGGTGTTTTTCGGTCTGTAGTCACTGTTTCGGCGTTTTCATTTTTCCCAACTAAATGTATTTGACATTTTTTCATATCAACTTCCTACAATTTTTTCGAAATGAACTTCAAAAACTGAATATACAGAGATGTCTATGTATACGCACAAAATGCACCATAGAAATTTATAAAGGAGTCAAAAAATCGTGAAAGCAACCACGTTCGTGATTTCAAAACCTACTTTAGTCAAAATAATTGACCCGAGCACAATTTTCAAAATAAAAAAACTTCTACGTGCATTTTGTGCTAATAGACCCATCATATGTATATTCAAGTTTTGAAGTAATTTGCGAAAAAAAAAAATGTAAAGTTGATATGAACAAATAGTCAAAATTAGGCTTTGTAAAAATGAAAACGCCGAAACAATGACTACAGACCACAAAAAAAGACACCCGAAAATGACTTTTAGAGAGTAAGAAAAAGCTGGGTTTTGCTTTTTCTCCATCAAAATTGTCGGAAATTAAGAATTTTATGTCATTTTTAGGTGGGGGCTTAAAATGGGGTCAAAATCTCAAATATTAGATCCTCCCTTTTTTTATAATAATATAAATTATTCATAATATATATTATATATATACTATATTATATATATATATATATATATATATATTATATATATTAATTATATATATATAGTATAATATATACTAAGCAAAAGTGGGCAGGGACCTCTGAAAAAAAAGAATTTCTATATATATTATATATATTATATATACTATTATTATATATATATTATATATATATATATATATATATATATATAGTATATTATTATATATAATATATTATATATATATATATATATATATTAGATATATATATAATATTATTATATATATATATATTAATATATTATAATTATATATAATAATATATTATATATATATATATAGATATATATATTATATATTATATATTCATTTATAATTTATATCTTATTTATTTTTTATTTATACTATATATAGATAATATATAATATTATTTTATATATATATATATATTATATACGCAATTATATATATAGCGGAGTATAATGCAAAAGTGGCAGGGCCTCTGAAGAAAAAAAGAGTATTCATAATATATATATATAAGTATATAATATATATATATATATATATAATTATATATATATTATTATTATATAGTATATTATATATAGTATATATATATATATGAAAGTGGGCGGGCCTATTGAAGACAAAAAATTACATACCAAGCAAACTTTTCGAATATTTGATAAATAGGTGGTGGAAATATTGAGCCGATTGACATTCCATTTCAGTGAGTTTATTATGTTAGTTTGATCAAGTAGTGTTACCGTATAATATTATTTCAAAACAGGATCAAGAGGAAAAGCTTTTATAAATTATTTCTAGAAATATTACTGCTATATTATTTATTTCATTATTATATCTTTACTTATTATCTATATATATTATTATATTATATTATATACTATATATATATATATTTATATTATATATTATTATATATATATTATATATATATATTATATTATATATATTATATATTACTATATAATATATTATAATATTATAGGCGTATATATTAGGGCGATTATTTTTATTTTGTTTTAAATGGATTATCATCCGATATAATATGATACTCATATTAGAAAGACAACATTAGTCCAACTGAAAAAATGAATTTTGCGAACAGCGTTCCATGGAAGCATTTGTTTTAATATATATATATACTTATATATATATATACTATAAAAATATATATATATATATATATTAATAGTACTTATATATTATAGAGGTTTGGGCAGAGACCGGAACTTTCGAGCACCGCAGATTAGAGCTGGAGGCACCACACACCGCGGCCGAACCAAAAGATATTCTGTTCATTGCTCACCACCCTCTATACTGTATAGCGCCACACCGCACCTTTAAATTTTATAAGATACACGGCGCACCAGGATACTGGGTTGTGTCCACTGCTCCTCATCAAATGAAGAGCACCACGCACCACATAATACCAGTGCGTAGGACACACTCTTTTATACTAATAATTATATATATTAGTATATATATATATATATATATATATATATATATATATATTATATATTTATATATATATATATAAATAATATATATATAGTATATATATATATGATATATGCTGACTAATACAACAATCTACATATTCAAAAATTTGAGAAACACCGTTTTACCGGATGGCTAATAAAAAGATTCTCTTTTAGATCGACCAACATAACGAACAAATCTCGAAACAAAATAATTTTTGTTGAAAATCGTCGGCGGGTCGAAAATCCCTTTTGGCGATCACTCCCCTAAAATTAGGAAATTAATTAGTTACAAAGGTCCTTTTGTTCATACACCTAAAAAAAAGAAGAAGAGGGCAAGAAATCCTCTTTGGCAACTCCTTCCCCCTCCCCCGTCAAAAAGTCTTTGAAAAACTAAAAATGCTAATTAATTCAAGAATCTTTTAAGAGAACTTTTTAAATTTCTATTAAAACACTACGATTCTTATTTCCCTTTTTATATATATATATATATATAATATAATATATATATATATATATATATATTTATAATATATATTATATATAATATATAATATCATATATTACATATATAAATATAAATCACCTCTTCTATATGTATATATAATATTATATATATATATTTGTGATGTGCCAGAACTGAATCGTTGCAATTACCAATTACCTCATTGATTCTGCAATACCAAAATTACCTCATTATTGCTACTGCCTAATTACAATACCTGGAATTTCAGCAGAAAGCCAAAATACCAATATAAAATACTTTATATTTAAAAGCTTTCCATCATTTTTTAAGACCCCCTATTATTTTATTTTAAAACTTCACTAAGTTCGGAAGTTTCACGCTGTTTAACATATTGTATACTTTTCTTCTTTTTTTTACACATTTAAAGAGTGACAGTATTGAAGTTTTTGACCAATACGAATACCAGAAACCTGTGACTAAATTGCCACAATTACCTTTTGACCAATACTAATACCCGGAAAAATGGCCAATACTGGCAAATACAATACCAATACTATCACATCCCTATATATATACTATATATATAATATATATAGTTTATATATTATATATATATTATATTATAATAATTATATTGAACTTGGTATATTAGTCCTTTAAATAAAATATCCCGAGTTAGAAATTATGTATACTTTAAATGGGTTATAAGTTATTATACTATATAAGACGAATAATAATATTAATAAACAAAAACAATAACAAAAGTAAGACCCCCCAAATCTTGCGTATATAAATTACTTTCGGAGTATTAATAATGATGATAATATAATTAATAATAATAATATAATTGATAATGATAATGATATCATAATATAATACATAATATGATATGATATGATAATGATAATGATAAATGATAATAAAAATGTAATAATCAATATATAATATAATAATAATAATAATATATAAATATAATAATAATAATAATAAAATAATAATATAAATAAATACAATAGTATATAAGTTAGAACGTGTTTAATAATATATAATATATAATATTAATATAATAGTATTATAATATATATTATATATATATATATATATATAAATATTATACTATTAATATATATATATTATATATATTATATATATATATAGTATATATATTATTTATACTATATATATTATATATATAATATAGATATATTATTATAATATATCTTTAAAATATATGAAATTTATTTAAAATATTATATGCCGCTCTTTAATTAATAATTTAATGATGATGGTCTGAGAGGGAAAAATGCACGCTCATTAAAATCTTTACTTCTGTAAATGATTCAGTGGCTTATTAACACCTTAGATATATGCAAGAATAAATTATAGATATAAATTATTAAATATATATATATATTATATATATAATATATATTATATATATTATATATATATATAGTATTATATAATATATATATAATAATATATATATATATATATATTATTATAGATTATTAATATTTATATATATATATTACCGTTATATATCTATATATAGATATTATCTTATATATAAATATATATACTATATATATATATATAGATTAATATATATTATATATAGTATATATGATTATATCACAAGGAATTAGAGAAACGGTGGTGGGCTCATACTCTACCTATTAATGTTACAATACTGTTATAATATTTATTTATTATATATTATATTATCTATTATATTATATTACAATATTATTATGAAAAATTAAAATTAAGAAGTTTACGTTTAGATTTAAATTAATATCAAAATTTAATAATAAAATAAATATTGTAAATATTATAGATTTTCTGCACATGAATTCATTTATAATTTTAAACAGAACAATTTGTACATTTGTCTTCATACTTTTATATATTTATTCAATTTATATTGCACAAAAAGTTTACTTTATATCAACAAATGCCAAATCATTAAATATATTATATATATTCTAATCGAGATTATATTAAAAGGCCAAAATTAATTAATTAATCTTTATATATATATATAATATATATATTTAAGTATATATTATTATTTATATATGTTATATTATAGTATATATATATATATATATTATATATAATATTATATACTATCTTCAAAAACGATATTTCAGAACTTGCAAAATACCTTCCGCATAAAACATAAAAAAGAAATAAAAAAAAAAATAAAGTAAGAAGCGGAAAACTCGCCTTATTTCCCAAGGAATTCCGAAAATGCTTTACAAAAAAAAAAAAAAGTAAACAGAGCAAAGAAGGACTCCGATTTTAACGCCAAACGTTACTCATATCTCTCGCCTGAATACGCGACGTATATTACTGTCCTAAATATAAAAGCTTTCAACAAAATGTTATAAAGTGTCAGTGAAAATGTCAGTTTAATTTTACACTTATAATACAAATACTATATATATATATATATATATATATAATTATATATACTTAGTATATATATATATATATATATATAATATATAATTATTTATTATAATATATAATATATATATATATATATTATATAATGTATATAGTATATAATTATATAATATATATAATAATATAATAGATTATATATATTATATAGATATATCATATATATAATATATATATATATAAATATAATACAAAAAAATACAAATATAAAAAATATAATATAAAAATAAATAAATATAAAATATAAAAAAAAAAAAAATAAAAAAAAAAAAGAAAAATAATAATAAATATAAAATAAATAAATAGGAAGTATAACAAACAAGAAGAAATTAAATCAGATATACACGTATAAATAATGCAAAAATATTTATTAATATCAAAAAATAATATTTCCAAATTTTTTTTTCAGAGGGAAAAAAAACATCAATTCATAATAATTCTAAATAAATAAAATAATAAGAATGAAGAAAAATATTAAAATAATAACTATATAAAAAATTAAAAAACAAACAAAACAAAAAAAATAAAAATAAAAAACATAGAAACAAATAAATAAAAAAACAATTAAATAAAGTAATCAACACAAAGAAAAAAAAAAAAAATATTTAATTATCAAGAAAGATAATATGACAATAGAGGACAAAGTTGCCAAAACGATAAAAAAAAAGATAAAATAAAAAATAAAGAAAACTTCAGCGAGCGTTTAAATTTTAGTGCTATATAAAATAGTAAAATACGATTGCTTGTGCATTCTTAATTAGTCAACAATCGCGGTTTAATTAAAGTTTTATTAAATTAAAAAAAAATTCACATTTAATTAAAAAAGTAAATCATACTAAGTCCGGTTCCTGTTATATGCTTATATGAGGAAATTCTCTGCTGTTAGGCCTTCGGCCAGCTGTTTTATATTCAGTTTTGTGAAGAGAAAATGGACAGACTGAGGTGATTAAAAAGTAATTTCCATTGTTTAAGTGAAACATTTTTATAATTCAGTTGGCAAACAAAAATGCTGGGAAATCTAAATTTGTAATTGATATGACATAATAAGGCTTCCAGTCTTGTTTCCATAATTTTATTCTGGACTCAGAAATATATATTAATAAAGTTCTAGAAATCATTTTCGAAATAAATATTTCATTAGAATTTTTTCCAACTCGTTTTCAGTTAAATATGAGAAAAAAAAGACTGTGCTTATTATGCAAGCTCAGATCGAATTTTATCTCAATATATAATATACTATAATATATAATTTATATAATATATAATTATTATATTATTATATATTATATATAATATAATATATATTATATATATATATATTATATATATAGATATATATTATATATATATAGTAATACTATTTATCATTATATATATATGGATATACCGGGAACCAGGTTCTTGGCCCGGAACCTGATTTTTTAAAAGTATCGGTTCCGGCCGGTACTTACCGGAACTTTCCACATTTTCAAATGTCTTTCTAAAAAAATCTGTAATTGATTTATCATTTACAAACAGAAAAATTTATGCATAAAAAAATTAATGTAGAAAATTAATCAGCGATTATACGAATAAATTCACGAAAAACGAAGGAGTTTTCGCAAAGTAAAGCGACTTAGTAAAGGAGTGTTCAATGAGAACATAATTCCACACTACTTGTTTATAACAATGGTACACAGAGGATTTGCTGATAGGGCGAAACCGAAAATGGAGATTTTTTTTAAATTTTTAATCAAACTCAACTAAAGTTTCTTTCCAATAATATATAGTAATTAAATAGACTTCTAATAGTTAAACAGTTCTTAAAAGTTAAACCAAGAAAGATTTATCACCAATTCACCAAATATAGTATTTCTTTTCCTCAAGTTAATTTTTTTTTTTTTTTTTTTTTTTTTTTTTGTTTTTTTTTTTTTTTTTTCTTTTTAAGCTTGAAGAGTTTAAGACCGTTTTCGTGTTTGTCATTTGTGCTTACGCTCGATAAAATGCTTACTCAGTTGTAGCACGAATTTTGTGCATTAAACGATTGCGATTTCTCAAAAGTTACTTTGTTGACAAAAATTGAGAATCACTGTTGTGAAGGAGCACCGTGGATTTTGGAATAAAACAGAAATAAAAAAAAACAATAACAAATGGTTGATATTACAAATAATGCATAACCTATTGTGATGGAGCTTTTATCGATTTATAGAAAAATTGGATTTTAAAGTTAAGTTTATTGACACGAACCAATTCCGAATTCAAACGGCCATACCACGCCGCCATCATGATTGTTTACATTTTTCGTAAGAACGAGCAAAATTCGGCAATTCTGTATAAAATAGCAACTTACAGAATTAAGGAAATTCACTTACGTGTTGGTGATCATATTTTAGATTTTCAGCAAAGTTTGAAGCAAAAAACGACGCAAACGATCCGAGCATTTCTTACGTTTCGATAGCAAAAAGGCAAAAACGAAACAGGCTTAAACTGAGAAGAGAGAAGAGAGAGAGATGAGAGAGAGACAGAGAGAGAAGAGAGAGAGAGAGAGCGAAGAATGGAGAGAGAGAGAGAGAGAGAGTGAAGAGAGAGAGAGAGAGGACCCTGTTTTTTTATACAAACTCGATCGACAATATCGCGTTACCAACTTCGGCAAAACTCTACGCCTTTTTTTGCCGAGCGAATACCAAATTTTCTGTTTTTAACTTTAAAGGCACCCGAATTACTTACATATAGCTATATGCTTATTTACTTAATAAATTCATACCTTGATGCCGCTTATCCAAATTCTGGGCTTACACGAAACTAAGAGCTATCGTATGGATATAACAAATGCCAGAATACTTCTAGGAGACTCCACTTGTTTAATACAGCAAGTTTCCGGTAAGGTGTAGGCGGTGAGTCGATATTCCGGTTCCGCCGGAACCGAAAATTCCAGGGTTTCCGTAACATCTCTTAATAATATATAATATATATTATATATATAATATATATATACTATATATATATCAAGAATATAATATATATAATATTTATATTATATATAATATTTATATATATATAGATATATATTATATATATATAATATATATATAATATATTATATATTATATATATATATATATATTATTGAGAGTCGGTAAATTTAGAGATTTTACAGGAACTTGGCCCTCTAAACAGTGATTCTTAACGCTTTTTATATTTGTTATTTACCAGCCCGAGCCGCCCACTTTCAACTAGTCGTAATTTCCAACGCCCCCATTCATTGGGAGATACAGAAATTGCGACTAATTCGTCATGTGTTACATTAGCAAAAAAGGAAGACATTTGTATAAATTTGCGAGGCAACATCAACCATTACCCTGATTCATTTTTTGCAGTTATTAATAATTGAATAAATGAAAAATAAATTGGCAAACGGCAACTTTCTTATATTTTGCCAGCTTGCACGTTTCATGCCAGGAAGCATAGTAGCAAATATATATATCCTATGGCCAGAAGGTTTTTATCGCATAACCATTGATATGCCTTATTTAAATGATACTTTTTTTTTCAAGCATGTATTTGTCATTCAAGGATACAGGAAAATAATGTATAGAATTTTGTAGTCTAGTCCAAGTTCTTCACATTGGCTATTAAAACTTTTATGAAATCGAGATGATTTAGAAGATACTTAATATTATTATTAAATTACGTAAAATATTATTTGATATGTAAATAATATAATTTTAAATGCAAAATAATATTATTATTAGTTAAGGAAATTCATTATTATTATTATTATTAATTATTATTATTTATTATTCATTATTATATTATTATATATTATTGATTCATTATTATATAGATATATAGAAACAAACAAGAATGTTATGAATAACAAGGAAAACTTCTACTACATATAATGTGGTTCTTAATGTATTCAAGAATTAAATTAAAGAAGTGATTAAACACAAATTTAATTCACCATTATAATAAAAATGTTAATTTATTAAAATAATAGAAATTTTTAAGATAAACATTTTCCAGATTTAATAAAAGTAATTTGTTACTATAGTCTTAAGTCAGTCAAATCACTAAGTATAGCTATATATATATTATGATATATAGATATATATATATATTATATATATATATATATAATATATAATATATATTATATTATATATATATATTATATATATTTAATATATTATATATATCAGTATTATATAAACCTCTCTCTCCGCTTGGATGTGTTCATACAAAGAAGTTATTTTCCAATTTTTCCTTACCTTTTGCAACTATTGGCTAATAAATATATATATATATATATATAATTATAATTTAATATAATATATATATATTATATATATATATATATACTATATTATATATATATATATATATTATATATATATATATATATATATATAAATTTTTTTATATATAATATATATATACTATATATAGTATTTTATATATAATATATATATATATATATATATATATTATATATATAATATATATAATATATATATTATATTAATACTATATAATAATATAAAAAGGTTGGTTAATGGAATACGCGAAATGAGGTTAGTTTATTAAACATTATAAGGTTTCTATTTTTGACTGCGCTACAATGCTATATCTTAATTAATTCTCAATTGTTGTTAAGAAAAAAATTTACTTATCTACTTAATTTCCATAAATGATTCAACAATGTTTCAAAAGTTTGCCTTTTATCATTTTGAATAATTTTCCAACGATGATAATTTATCTTCAAAATTCGCAAAAACGTCGATCTTCGTAACAAAACTTTTAATTATTTGTTCTAAGTTTGAACTAAAGTTTTCTTATGAAGTAGTTATTCAATTTGATAAAAAAAAAAAAAAAAAAAAAAAAAAAAAAAAAAAAAAAAAAAAAAAAAAAAAAAAAAAAGTTTCTATGATTCTAATTCAAAATATCTTTCCAATCCTCTTATCCATAGCCAAGGCCCTTATTCATAACTAATCGCATACCTAGACAGATTTCATATACTTTTTTCTTGTTAATTATCTAATTTACTAAGAGCTGCTTTTAAATAAATACAAAATACAAACTTTATTTTTATCAAAAATTTAAACTTAAATCTATCTTATTTTTATAGTGTCTTCTCGTGGCCAAAATATTGTTTTGAGGGACAAATTATGCTAGCACTTCTTTGAAAGCACAGATCCACCAATTTGCGTTTTAATTTTTTGATATAGTTTCAACATCAAGAAGCCAGAATAAAAATTATGTTCTGAACATTCCAAGTAAGTTTCGAAAGCAACCTTCATATATACTATATACATATGCGAAATTGAGTTTTTTATACTTAATAGAAAAACTTAACATTTTTACCATTTTTTAAAAGGCTTTTCTTATTAAAACATACGAGTTTTTATATATATATCAAGAACTCCAAACAATATTGTTACACACAAATAAATGGTGTCAAATAAGAGAACAGAAATTAAGGCAGTTCAATTAATATCTACACGCATACACATACACACACACACACACACATTATAATATATATATATATATATATATATATATATATATATAATATATATATATATATTAATATATTATATATATTATTGTATATATAGTTTAATCTTTAACCGTTATTATGCAAATAATAAGTTTCATTCAGAAATGGACTGCAATCTTAAGGCGTTGGGCCAGTTGTCAATGCAGCCACGCAACCTCCATCAGAAAGTTCTTCCACCGCACCCGTTAAGAATTCGTTTTAAAAGAACCAATATTGGGGTCTATTCTTCGGCAGACCAACGCTCATAACAACAGACATAATTTTGTACCCAAAAAAAATTGAAAGATCGCGTGCTACAGACGCCCAATGTCGACTGTCATGAATGAGGGAACATAGTCCGTGAGCCAAGCGCTTCAGTAGATGCCATTACTTTATGTGCTTCGAGGTGCAATCCTGCGTGAAGGGACACGTGTACCCGTATCATTTTGGAAGAGGGTCTGGACCTAGTGGTATTTGCCATTACCTGTCCGGCAAGTTTGCTGGTGCACTGTGCTGCCGAGGTTTATAACACTGCTTACAAAGACGGAATGTCTGGGACCCATCGTAACTCAATCACCCTATCAAACCGTCACAGAAGCTACCATGATAAACTCTTTGACACGAAGATACCGAGTCTCAACCTAGTCCATAGATGACGTGTAGTACACCCTATCGCTTTTGTTTGTTAAAACATCTCTCTACAGGTAAAGACTTTTTTTCGTCTGCAAAGAGAATTTTTCGGTGTAAATATGCTTTTTTTTTAAACCTTTCTGGTGAAACAATACGTTTACCTGTTCTCGCCTACCTTTCGTTTAGGACATCATTGGACTTTACATGTCAAGGTGACGTCATTGGTAAGCCCCTTAACCCTTAGGTCCTCTCTGACGAGGTGCGACATGAAATTCTGAGGTATCTGCATTTTACGGGACGTGACGTTTTTGTTTACGATAAGGAGGATTTACTCCAATTCATGCCTTTATAGCTTTGACAGCCTTCTGTGTCCAAACAGAGAGCGAGTAGCAAGGGGCGCACTATCGACAGGTGCCCGATTTTGAAACTAGCTTCAAATCTGTCAACCTAGAGATATCAGCTATCCCTCTTGTCTGAGGGTATATTTCTTTCACCGAATCCGACTTTTGGTCCATAGAGCCAGAAATTTGAGACTGCAAACCCCAATTAGCCCTCGTTTTAGGTATTCCGAGTAGAAATTTCATGCGTTTTAAGTACAAGGAATCCGATATTCGCCGCCGACCAAGGTATTCGACACGGTCAACGATCCTTCGAAGGTCATTTATAGACATTCTTTTAGCTACTTTTTCGGTGGTATTGAAGGATGATGAGTCCAAATATACTGGTCTAAGCCCTCAAAAGGGGGACCAAGCTACACCACCACCGAAAATGAAAAATATTAGCGAATAAAAAATAAGTTAATTAACATATAGTCGTAGTAGGAGCGAGATCGGAACCAAAGCTTGAGTCAGGAAAGTCGGACCAGGGAGTTGGGCTTCAACTTTGTTGACACCCGGGGAAGTTATGTGAGTGAACGAAGTGCAAAACTTTTTTTAATGACTTGTAATGTGATAATGAACGAAACTGATGAGTGATTTCGTGAACGATTTGAATAGAGAGTTTTAAACCTTCTTACGGGGTTTATGTAGACACAAAGTGGGGTATCGAGGTTACTCCCACCAACCGAAAAATTAAATATTAAGAGAAATAAATAAGATAAAGAAGTGAACAATTTAAAATATAACCTTTCAACAAGAATCGGAGACGGACAAGAGATGAATCAAACCCTTTTTGCAAGGTGCGACTATGTCTAACAGGGTGATAATATAATTATCATTTATGGAGAAACTGGGATGGTTTGGTTACAGCCCTCTATAGCGTGCATGAACAACCCCAGATTAACGACCACTGAGGAGGAAAAAAAGGAGAAAACAATAGAGGAGAAAGCAGTAGAGGCTTCTAACGACGAAACAACAAGGGAGGTACAAGAGAGGCATTTGCCAGAGGAATCCCAGAGTGCGTAAGGCCCCACTTGAAAGTGTGGCCTGGATCCCGGATAAAATGGAAAGGTCTCACCTTCTATGAAATTAAAAGATTTGGATGAAGGGAAAAGTAGCTAAGTAAAATAAATAGATTAAGTATATACGACTCAGCACTTCGTGTGTCGCACTATAGGGCCCGCTTTCGTCTGACATAATATTTGATAGTATATTCATATTCACAGGAATATATATATAAAGATATTAATTATATATATATATAATATATATATAAATATAAGTAATATATTATATAGTAAATGATACAGAATATATATAAGATATAACTAATATATATAAGAGGTACTTCACTATCAGTATATATGCCGTGTAGCAATATATATAGACACATCAATAATATATATAGTATATATAGTGAACATAGATAGTAGTAAATAACTATAAATATATAATAGTACAAATACTAAACAGAATATACATGATATATATAATAATATAGTATATATATATATATATAAAGCTATACTAATAACTGTCATATGAGTGACTACTTGTGTATATATGAATAGAACGATATTAATAAAGCTATATACCGTATGTCAAACATTTTCCGTCACAGTAATATGAGACCAACTCGGTGATAGTATATAAGTATATAATACAACGTCAATGATAACATACTAAGTATATACCAGTATAGTATAGAAGAAGGATACAAGAAAACGATATATAAAGTAATATATAACGAATATACTATATATAATAATAAGTAAGATTTGAGTATATATAAACATATATATGATAGTATAGTGTATATAATAATATATAACGCAAAATGGTATTACTTTTAAAATCGAATTATAAAGGCATTTACCGTAGAAATACAGAATGTTAAGACAAGATGAGTGAAGACCAGATAACTTTGTCACATCCTCAATATGATTTATAAAGATTTAACATCAACCACAAATAGCTTATATATAAGTATAGTATAATATAAATAGAAGTTATATATATAGTATAAGATGGAGAGTCACAATACCAACGTATATACTAATATATAATATAATAGTATAATAATATATAAGTATAATTATACTATAAATAAGATAATAGTTATATAATAAGGGAGTAATACTATAATAGTAGTATATAATGTATAATAGCTAATATGTAATGAGTCATAATATAAGGACAAGGAGAGCGAAATTAAGCTAGGTAATTTCAAAACCGATTTTGCTTACTAGAGAAAAAATTAATAAATAGAGTAATATATATTATAAGAATATAATATATAATGATAACATATGTCGTTTACGAATATACATATAAGTATAGGGTATATATATAGATATATTAGTATTAATATGAGGATATAATTAGTAGTAAGAATAATACCATCTAAAGAATAATAGTATAGATATAATAGAACTATATATACAATAATAAATAAATATATATTAGAGTATATTATATATAATCTTATCTTATATATATAAGAGATATACATATAGTAGTAGAAGAATATAGTAGAGAAGTATAGCTAATAGAATATATATAGTAGTAAGAAAGTAGATAAATAATAGTATAATATAGTAATCAGACATACGATAAGTGAGTGAGTTATGATATAATGAATCAATTATATAAGTGATGCGCCAAGTAGGAAACGAATAAACGATATTATTGAAAAAGCCGATTTCTTACACTAGTGAAAATTTGATAAGAAAAAAGCGTAAATGCATAACTGAAGCTAAAGTACAAGAAGACTAAGAAAAAGAGTATATATATATTATAGTAGGTATACTAAATTATAATAATTAGTATTATTATATTATATATATAATATACTTACTAGTATTCAATATATATATATACTATAGATATATATATATATATATATAGTATACTATATATTATATATATATATATATATATATATAGTATAGTGATATATATATATGATATATATATTATATATATATATATATATATATATATAGGTAATATATATAAGTAATACATATATATAGTATATATATATATTATATATATATATATATATATATAAGTATATATAGTATATATAGGGGTGATATATATACTATTATATATATATAAATAATAGATATATATATATATATATATATATTATATATAATATATTATAATATATATTATAATATATATATATATATCATATATATTATATAGTATATATATAAAGAGATAGTATTGGATTCTGAGGTAATCACAGAAGAAAGAGTAGAAAAGGAAAGAAAGAGAAGATAGAGAGAGGAAGAAGGAAAGACAAAGAATAAAGAAGAAGAGAAAAGAAGACAGGCAGCGCAGTAAATTTTATTGCATTGATTCTTTATGAGATAAATTTATCCGAAGATAAAGATATATGATAGACAATAAGCTTAAAAATATTAAAAGAATAATATAAAAAAATAATTTAGAGAAAGAGACTTTGGAAAACTCCTTTCGAACATTTACCATTACTTGCTGCGCAGGCTATACACGCACTCACACACACACAAGAATATAATATATAATATAATAGATATATGTATAAAGTATAATATATATATATATATATATATAATATATAAGTATATATATATAATAATAGATATAGATAAGAAGTAATTTATAATAATATGAAGTATATAATATATATATATAAGATATATATGGTATAGTGGATAAGTATATAATATAATAGTATATATATAAGTAATAAGTATAATAGTAACATATATAGTAATACTTAATATACTAGAGTATAAATATAGAAGTATATATAATAAGAAATAATAAGTATAATATGAGTATATAATAAAAATATATATAATATATATAGTGGATATAATGGTAAATATATGCCAAAAAAATGTAAGCCAAAGTAATAATAATAACAGTAAAGCAAAGCTCCACGAGTTAATAAAATATATAAAATTCGCTGTTTAATTAGAAAGAAGATATATATATATATAAGTATATTATAATATAGTATATAATTAAAGTATATATATATATAATAGTGATATACTAAGTATATATGTAATAATCTTAATACTGATTACTTATGGTATGGTGAGAGAAATATTTATGAGTATAATGCCAAGATGATTATTGATAAATACGCTTAAATAGATAGTATAATATTAATATGATATAGAAAGCGGTAGTAGCAGAGATAGCAGTACGCAATAATAATGAATAATAGTTAATAATTAATAGATGATAATAATAATAATAATAATTAATAAAAGTAATAAATATAAATAATGAGAGTAAATAATAATAATAATAATAAGAAGAAGAAAAATAATAATTGAATAATAATAATAATGTTAAAAATAAAGACTAAAAGTCAAATGCAGATTAATTAATAGAAACTTAAATGGACTTTTTATTACACATTAAATATAAATGAAATAAAAGATACTAAAAATGAATCATGAGTTTTGGACACAGAGGAAAAAGAAAAGAGAGGAAAAAAATATTGACATCCACCAAAGTGTATATATATATATGAGTGAAAGAAAAGAAAAAAAGTAAGAAAACAAAGATATGAAAAAAATAAAAAATAAGATATCCTTTTATATAAAAGATTCAAGGAGACAAAATGGATTTTTAGACAGAGGGAAAACGACGTAAGAATGAAGCGGATTACTTTTGAAAGTAATATAAAAAAAGGAAAAAAATAATAAATTACATTATTTTAACGTTGAGAGAGGCAAATTACTGTTATAGCGGTGATAGATAGAACACAGTTTGTTGTTATGTTTTTTTAATTTTCCGTAAAAATAGCTTGCAAATGTTCGCGGTTGAAGGAGAACGTGCGTGTTAAGAGGGAGGGGGCAGGGTGAAATATAAAAATTACATGCAACTGAAAAAATAAAATATTGAAGTCGCACCTATCAGCAGAGTAGATATAAGTATTTAGAGTAACACTAAGTAATTTAAGGCCATTTCGAACGAGAAGAGTAATAAGTAGATGTTATGAAGGAGAAGGAAAAAGAAATAAAGTTAAAAGGAATGTAAAAGAAATCAAGTGAAATCGTGTTACATTTATAATAAAAAAGTATTACAATGCAGACGCTTACTACCAAACAATTCAAATAGCTTTAAAACTTACCACAAATATTCAATCAACTTTAAAAAACTTAACCACCAAAAAAAGATTCATAGTAAGGCAAAAATCATCACCAAACATTCTTGAGCTCCTAAATGGGCATGAGATCGCTTGACTTACTTTTTAAAACTACCAACAAACATCAGAAATAACTTTTAAAAAACTAACCGACCAAAACATTTCAAATACTATTTAAAAACTACACATAAAACATCAAATAAATTTTAAAACACCACAACGCACATTCAAAAAAACTACCAAAAAAACAACAATATATAACTTTTAAAAAAACTAAACACCAAACATTCAACATATAACCCTATCAAATAAAACGATAAGAACATTTCAAATAAAACCATTACTTAAAATCTTAACATCAATTATAATGTGAATTTCACATACGTTTACACTTAAAAAGGCAAGAATTACAGAGTAAAATTCATGTGGTGTATATTTTGACGGACATTTTAGAAACATATATTTTAAAAGCCCGACTATTGCGAGAGCATGAGCAAGTGTTGTAAAGAAGGTTTAATAAGATCATTTAATCACTTTAACTTAAATACAGAAGTTCTTGATGAATGCCAAAAAAGTATAAAGAATAATAATAATAATAAATTAATAATAATTATTATTAATAATAAAAATTAATAATAATAATAAGAATAATAATAAATAATAATAATGAGAGTAAAATAAATAAATGAATTAATAACAAATAATAATAATAATGATAATAATAAATAATGAATAATAATAAATAATAATGTAATATAATAATAATGATAATAATAATAATCATAGAAACAAAAAAAAAGCGCAAAAAATAATAAATAGAAGGCCAATATGATCATTTCTAAAAGGCAAAGCAGATCAGATAAGACAAGTACAAAATACACTAAGTTATTGCACGTCAATTGAACTATTCTTCATTATGCTAGAAACGTGGAAATATAAGTCAAAATATATAAAGCTGTTGACGCTATAATTGTAATAATGAAAAGTATATATAAGTAATATATAATGAGTGACATAAGACAACTAATGACATATAATATAATGATATTAATATATAAGGAAAGAAAATGAGTGATATATAGTGAGTGAATATAGTATAAGTATATATAAAGTAATAATTAGTATAAAAGTAATAAATATAAGTAATATATATATATAGTATCATATAATATTACAAACACTCGTTTTATAATCGCCATTAAAACGAAAATGTAGGAAAAAATAAGAAGATGATATAAAAGTGATACCAGAAAGATCCCAGAGAGAGAACTTTGTGGAGAGGGAGACATAAATCTGTCGTTTTATCGTGCTCAGAAATCAGAGAAAAAAACTCTGAGAGTCGTTTCTACGTCATGGACTTGCCCTTCTAACTAAAACGACAATCTACTATCTCAAAACTGTCGATTGTCGCTAAAAAAACTAATATAACGCTATATACGAAAAGTATATATATAATATATGAGCAGATATAATATATAAGTATTATTAGTATTATATATATATAATATATAAGAGAATATATACAAATAAATGAATATATAAAAGTACGTTTAGATGATAAGTAAGAATAGTAGTAATAGTATATATATATAAATAGTAGAAGATAGAGTAATAGTATAATATAGATATATGAATATATAATAAAATAGGATACTATCCCTTGATATATATAAGTAAGAGCGCTTCGCAGGCAAAGTAATTCAACCTAGGTCTTCACAATCTCCTTATAGAACAAATCTAACACGAGCCATCCACACCTGTGTTGTAGCTGCTCTTTATTATATTCTAGAGATTGTATTCCGTAACAAGAAGAATAGGTGAATTCGATGCTTGGTGACAATTTCGTGACCAGAATAAATTGTACGGATATGAGCAATGAACTCTAAAACAAAGAGTAAAGAGCTGGCTAAAGCCAGCTAAAATGACTCACGTTAAGTATCGAGTTTATTTGATTAGCGCTCATCTGTTTACTCTGAACTCGAAAGTGAGTAGTGACCGTTTATAATAGCCTGAATAGACGACGACGTAATAGAGTCAATTAGCAGCTAACCTAATGTTTACCCTTACCCGCCCCACCCGCCATTTATTGTGCTCGCCGCGTGCATATATCCTCACATTTTTTTCTTAAATTAAATTCTAAATATGGAATTAAATTACTCATGCGACGTTATATATTTTAGTTAGCGATTTACAATTAGGATCATCCACAGATAGACTTAAAAATTGAATTTTGCTAAATTATTTTGAGAGAATCAACTATGTGAAGTTCTAGCCAGCTCTTACCTCTCGACACTAATGTGATATGAACGTGCACTCTATAAGATACTTTTTCATAAATTTTTCGGGATTGTACCCTCATATCAGCGATATCTGATTTGCCATCTCAGGTTACAAGAGCTTATACATGAGCGGGAAGTCAGACATATATGCTTCGGCAGTAAACGGATAGGTCAAATGAAATAGTGAAATAACAAAGTAAATAAACTGACAAGATGATCCATAGAAGACAGGTGCGTGTCATTATAAAGCTAATCAGGAGCTCTTGCAAACCGTTTATCTACCAGTTATCGCGAGCCGTACCAAGTCAGATACCCAACTTTAGCCTACTTTTGTTGTGTATAAAAATTTCAAATATCAGAAAGGAGTAATTAAAAAATAGTCTCTTCAAAGCCTCGAATTCAATCATTGTACTTACTAGTCATAGCTGCAGTACCATCAATATCAACAATTGCTATTTTGTTTGTAGTTCATGCCATAGGAGGTAATTAAAATAATTCTTTTGCTATGGTTTTTTTTACCGTCAGCAAGAGAAAAGTGTGAGGTAATATTCACCTGGTTCTAAAACTACAATATAATGCTCATTATTTAGAGACCTGCACCAGAGTTCGTGTCGCTCCCTTGCGTTCATCAAAGTAAAGGGCATCGACTTTTTTAAAGCTCATCTCTGCTCTTACTCCCTAATTTCATTGCGATATCTCTTCCTCTTTTCGTAGCTTGCTACGATCGATGGCAATTCTATCGTCATTAGTTATCAGACCAACATCTTGCAGTACGTTGTTGACAATTGCGGCTGCTGCCCTGTCTGATATCTGATAATGATCACGCGCCCTGATAAGATTAACCTATTCGGGTGATTTTGTTCAAAAGGTTGCATTGGGTCCAGTACAAACCCAGACGCAGAAGAAAATTGTGATTTGGTAATTGACGCTGAACCAGAATAGGAAACATAACCAGAAGCTAAATCGAACATCATTTCTTTTTCGACTGAGTTAGACGATGCATTTAATTCAGAATATGGTCGTGTACAGCGTATAATAAATATTGTCAGATGGAGTCGCTGAAACGACAATAACCGAATACAAACATTTTCCAACCCTTTTGATCATAGAAAAAGAAATAATAATCAATTATTATCAAATGGTGGTCTTTCTCCAGATATCTTCTCTTCGCTTACATCATCAACACACAGTCACACACATACAAACACACCAAAAATTTAAACAGCTGATCGACATACCATGAACTTTGATTTTATCAGAAACGAGTTTCCACGTTTCTTCCTGAATCAACGTTCAAGAGAACTAAAAGATGACACCAATGCTTGTATCTTTGTGGATATTGTGAACTGATGAAGTGGGTAAACATTACACCAAACACATCGGTCGTAAACCTCCTAACCAAATTTGTTCTCACCACAGTATATATCGTCCAAATGTTCTTTAAATGAACAACCCTCCCTATTACTTTTCGTCTTCTTGGCAGCAGTCTAGGTGGTAAGTTCACAATTAGTAAAAGTTCGGTCACTGTGCAAAACTATTTGTTGAACTGCTTCGAGTTTCCATTTTTAATTAAATAAATGAACTTATAACAGTTTAAAATAATAGAATCTGCAAAGTAAATAGAATTTGTTAATTTTTATGGTCCATGTAAAATATAATGATGACTATTATTATTTATTTTGAAACCATTTTTTATTTCAGGCTGTCAATGGCATCTCCATTGGAATCAATCATCAGTAGAGAGATAAAAGAAGAACTAATGATTCAAAGAAGAAAAAAATATTGGATTTTATCATATATTGTCCCCCCTAATACATTAACAAAGATGATTTTTTTTGTTCATAGCTATTAATAAACTAAAAGATCTACTACAAAAAATACAAGAAGCTCTCTTACACATAAAAACAAAATTTTTAAAGATAGTTTTGGGCCATGAATCATATCTCCAGTAAGAGGGTTGCCGGGTTAAGGCCATCTTGGCAATTTTAATCCCCTTGAAAAATTTGCAGCAGTTGTCAACCAAAAACTTGTAAGCAACAGCTTAAATCCAGTTTCTTATCCGGTCTTAACATGTGTCAAAATTGAGAAGTGTTTTTTTTTTAATTTCAACTTTCGCTCAACCCATATATATATATATATATATATATTATAATATATTATATATATATATATAATATATATATATATATAATATATATATATATATATATATATATTATATATATATATATATATATATATACTATAATAGTATATTATAAAAATTTATAATGTGGTAGACATAGTACAATAAAACTAAACACTTGAGCAACAAACTAAACATAAAAAAGTGTTACTATATTATATATATATACATATATACTATATCCTTATATTACTACTATATATAAATATATATAAGATATCTAAATATATATTATACTACTATATATACTAGTATATATATATAGTATATAATATATATATTATATATATCTATATATATATATATATATATATAGCAAAACCATTTTGATTTTTGCTTTCTAAAATGTTAAAATAGCAAGTATGGGAGAAATATTTTACACTTCAAAACAAGATATATATAATTTGGAGGAAAAAAATCAAGAAAGAAATCACTGCAAACTTATTTGAAACTAAGCTTTAAATGCTGCGCAAAAATGTACGGAAATATCCACGCTTTAGGGGAAGAATATTTCAGCATTATCAACAGTAATATAATTAGGTCAATTACATTTCAATAACAAACATAATTTACAATATTAAAAGAAAAATATTGAGAAAACGGGTTCAAAGTCTCCGTTTCTGATTACGTGTAAGAAAAGGTTAGTTTTTCCCCCTGTTTAGCGAATGGCTAAAAGGTGCTAATTTCGAATTAAGTGACCAATAGGAAATATAGATACAAAAATATTAAGTGCCGGTTCAGAACATCAAATGATTTAAGGTTATCTCGAGAACAAACTATATAAAATCCACTTTGCTTGGCCTTTTAAATATATACGAATCACATTTAAAACAAACCTCGCAAGATTACGTAGATGAAGATGATTATTATAATGATGATTTCAATAGTAATTTCAAAAGTACAAGTGCTCTGGCTTACAAAGTCCCACTTACAGTCTAGAATAATAATAAAAAAAAAGTTAAACAATAAACGCCACATCTGATCATCAGATTTTCATAAATGTGGAAATGGTGGGAAAATAGGGGTGGGGAAATGGGGGGGGGGGAAGGGGGACTAGCTCAAATGGTTGACAGGGAAAATAGTCGACAGGTGAAATGGTCGCGACACGACAATTCAAAGGTGGTATAACGTCAACTTCAGAGTAAGAAACTTAGAAGGTTCTACTATCTTCCCATTTAAATAGTTCTTCGCAACTCTATTTAAGGAACAAAAAACTTAAGCGTTTAATTTCAGGTTCCCAGCTTTGATCGAGGATTATTTAATAAAAAAAAAAATAAAAAAAAAAAAAATATCTAACAGAAAAGAAATATATCAATACTATGAAACTTAGAAATCTCAAACATTACAAACAGACTAAGACCGAGGGCTTTTCTTAATTAGCTAATTAATTAAAATTATGTAAAATTCATATTAGATAAATCAAAGATATCATATACACATATATATAATATAATATATACTATATATTATATAGTTACATACTATAATATATAGTAGATATATATATATAAATAATAATATATATATATATATATAATAGATATACTTAAATATATTAAACTATATATATATAATAAAGTATATATATAATATATTGAATAGTATAAATATATAATAATTATATTCAATATATATATATATATATAAGCTTAGTCAAAAATAGATTGAAAATGAATCTTCATATTTTAAAATGAAATATTGTAGAAACCCAAATGTTATTTTCCCCAATTTCCTTCCAAGACTCCTTCCAAATGCCTCAATTCGTCTGGATTGAATCAAAATTTTCCTATATAACTATTTCTCTATTCAATTCTAAGCAGAAAAACAACTTTTTTTTCTGGCCATATACAGAGCCTATTTTAGCAAGAAAAAGAAATACTTTACAAAATTATTATTATTATTATTATTATTATTATTATTATTATTATTATTATTATTATTATTATTATTATTATTATTATTATTATTATTATTATTATTCACATAAAGCGAAAATATGGACATCAACGAAAAATTCAATACCTTCTTAAACACGTTAAATAAATGCTATGACGAATCATTCCTATAAAAACGAAAAAAAACTTGGTGGGAAAAGAATTCAAAATCCGTGGTTAACTATATCAACCTAAAACACAAACTCTGCCGAAAATACAAAAATAAAATTATACCATTTCAGATGTACAATACATATGATAAATCAGTTAAAAGCAGCTATTATTAGGCAACAAAAATGAAGTAAACATACAATAGATAAATTAACTAAACTACAATTAACACAACCAACCAACCAAAAAAGTATTTTTGTCAACTTTGGCAAACACATCCTGTGAAACAAGTCTCGTAGACAAATTTCTTTCGAAAACTTTTCGAATTCAGTCATTGGAGGAATCTTTGATGGATTTGTGATACAAGACTAAGAGATAAGAAGGTAATAGCAGGATTAAAAAACAAAAAATTTGATGTTCATTCTATCCCAAAACACATCTTTAAACTCATTGCTGACATAATAACCACTACTTTAAAACACTTGTTAAAAGAATCTTTTTTTGAAAGGAATTTTTCCAAAGGTTTCCCAAAACAGCAAAAGCGATCCCGAATCCCGATACTTAAAAAAAGGAGACCATTCAATACCAAAAATTTACAGACCAACAACTATCACAAATATGATAAGTAAAATATTTGAAAAAAAAAAATATTCAATCAATTAACAGAATACTTATAGAGCTCACTCAAACAATGTTCTCGGCGAGTCTCATTTTGAATTAGGTTAAGGATGTTTTCAACATCTGATGCACTTAATTGTTTAACCGAAAAACTTTGCAGAAATATAAAAAGTAAAGACTCCTCCCTACTGTTATTACTAGACCTCACAAAAGATTTTGACATGATGATATAGTCCCCATGCAATCAAATATAAAATGAACAAATGGGTTTTGAGGGAACAAACTTGCAATGTTTTAAAAAGTACTTATAAGGAAGACATCTCAATGCGTGTAGAAACTAAGGAAACATATTCAAAGCCTACACTTAAAACAAAAACTGGCAGTATTCCAGGGCTCAGTTGGGACCGTTCTATTTTACCGAATACTAATGACCTGTTCAATTCACACGACGTCTTTTCTGTCTACTTTACTGATGATATTTCCAATTTAATAAATGATTAAAATATCGAATCTCTCTCTCGAAAAGCAGCAGACACTAAAACAGAAGTAATGAAATGGATATATACTAACACTTTGTCACCAAATTTACGTAAAACATTTATTTTTAGCAATAAATTAATATATAATTTCAGTATAATAATAGTAATAATAATAATAATAATAATAATAAAATAATAATAATAATAAAATATGAATAATAATAATAATAATAATAATAATAATAATAATAAATACTACTACTACTACTACTACTACTACTACTACTAATAATAATAATAATAATAATAATAACAATAATAATAATAATAATAATAATAAATAAAGTAGAACTACTTAAAAGGTTACAAATGCTAAAATATTCCACGAAAACCTGACATTTAAAGAACATATTAACAACCTAGTTGGCATATTGGCCAGATGCAAATAATGTGCTAATAAAATTAAAAAATATTTTTTCTTTTCATTCTTGAGAGGATAGACTATGCATTGATACACCGCATTTATTATACTGTCTTCCTATTTACGGAACCACAAGTAAAGTTCACAGTAATTCATCCTGTATTTATAATTCTCAAAAGCGCGCTTCACTCACCTCATTAGCACTACGAAACTTTTACACCCATGCACAACCCTTGTTCAAAAACCCATAAATACCGCAGTTCAAAAGACCTCTTTAATCTATCTATAACGGCTAAAAGAAAAACACAAAATCATCCATAATAATGCCTGCGACTTCTTGTTAGCAAATTTTCGTACCAACCAAGCAAGGAGAGAAACGAGTAAAATAAAATTAGGAAATAACACATACATTAACGCTCCATTCTGTATATCAAAAAAAAAAATTCACATAAAGCGTCAGTTACAAAGCAGCGAAACTTTAAAGCGTCAGTTACAAAGCAGCGAAACTTTAAAGCGTCAGTTACAAAGCAGCGAAACTTTAAAGCGTCAGTTACAAAGCAGTGAAACTTTACAACTTAATGCCACAACATTGAAACCGAAACCTCTGTCTACGTCTTTTGACAAAAAAAAAAAAAAAAACTTATCTAAAACAATATTAATAAATAACTAAATCAATGATTTTACTTTTGCAAAATTTAATCAACTTTACATTAAAATGGCTACTATCGCAGTACCCTTTATCATAAGTCAAGATTATGGCAATAATTATTACTATTATCAGTCTTTTCATTGTAATAATAACAACGTTTAACATTCATTAATGATAAACAATTGCAAACATTTCAATCATAACTTTTATTTATTTTAATTATTATTATTATTATTATTAATTATTATTACTATACTTAATTCTGTCTCTTTATTAGTATTATTCCACTCTTTTATTTATTTTAATTATTATTATTATTATTATTAATTATTATTATTATTATTATTATTATTATTATTATTATTATTATTATTATTATTATTATTATTATTATTATTATTATTATTATTATTATTGTTATTATTATTATTATTATTATTACTATCATCAGTTATTATTATTATTATTATTATTATTATTATTATTATTATTATTACTTTTGATGTTATTAACTTAGCAAACAATTTTCGAAATTGCTTGTGCTGTTAGTAGAATTATTACCTTTAAATACTACCATTATTATTATTATTATTATTATTATTATTATTATTATTATTATTATTTTTATTAATAATTTATTTATTTATTTATTTTAGTGGTAACAGTAGTGGTGGTATGATTATTATTATCATTGCTCCAATTATTATTATTATTATTATTATTATTATTATTATTATTATTATTATTATTATTTTTATTATTATTATTATTATTATCTATATTATTATTATTATTAATTATCCCTACTATTGCAATAATTATATTCAATAACATTATAACAGTCATTAATACCTTATATGTTATTAACTTAACTATTTCTGTAACTCTTTATTGTTATAAAATTATTATTATGTACTATAATTATTATAATTGTTATAATAGATTATATATAATTGCAATCCTTAAATCCAAATTCTTAAATTTAATTAAACCTGTATTATATTTGAGGCATAATATATAAGTCATTTCTGTATTGCAATTACTTAGTTAAATTTTAGAAATTGTATATTATTAAATATTGTATTATAGCTTCAACTAGTACAGTATATTATAAATATATATATAAAACTAAAGCCGTTTTCGTTTTTGCATTTGTGCTTACGAAACGTAAGAAATGCTCGAGTTTGCGTTCGCTTGTCAAACATAGCGTAAAATCGAAAAAAATGCTCACCAAACGTAAGGAATTTCCTTAATTCTGTAAAGTTGCTATTTCCCGTGCTTGCCGAATTTAAGCAATGTAAACAAACAAGATGGCTGCGTGGTAGGTCCTTTTGGTTTAATAAATGTTTCATTCAATAAAATTAGCTTTAAATCTAATTCCTTCCAAATCGATAAACTCCATCACAATAGTTGATCAATTATTTGAAATATAAATTATTTATTTTTTTATTTCCGTTTATTCCAAAAACCACGTGGTCCATCACAACAGCTGATTTCAAATGTTTGTAAACAAGCGTTCGTTTATGCACAAATTCGTGCTAAAACTGGGTGAGCATAGTTCATCTCTCTTATCGAGCGTAAGCACAAATGACAAAAACGATAACGGTCTTAATAATGTTTTTTTTTTTTTTAATAAATATTTTTAAACAAATTAATTATATTATTGTTAAATTATTATTATTATTATTATTATTATTATTATTATTATTATTATTATTATTATTATTATACAAACATCAATAAAGATGAAAATGGAAATTTACCACAAGCGGAATTTAATAAAACCCTCGAATAATACGTAATATAAATATATAATATATATATTATATATATATACTATTATATAATATATATATTATATATATATATATATAATATAATATATATATATATAATATATTATATATATTATATATAAGATATATAATATATATTCGTCACTTAACTCTAGAAGTTTATGATAAAAATGTAAAAATTAAACTTATGAAGTAATTTTTATGATTTCAGTGTATTAGCTTCGACATTTAACTTTATTTTCTTCTTTGTACTTTTTTCTCTCTTTATTTTTTCTTTTTCTGACAACTTCTTTTCTTTGAAATCATTTTAAAGAAAAAAAATAAAATAAAAAACGATTTTGCTCCTCGACGGTTAACATCAATGTGACCTACCAAGATAAAAACGAGAAAAGGAAAGAAGTAAATTTTTTTTTATTGTGTTTATATTTTCAAGATTTATATTTTACACACCCACTATCACGTGTAATATTATATATATATATATATATTATATATAGATATATAATATTATATATATATAATTATACTCATATATATATATATATATATATATAATTATATATAATACGATATATAATATATATATTAATATTAATATATAGGTAATATATACATCTATATACACTTGACCGTCAAGCCAGATCAGGACTATTCTCCCATTATCTTTTTTTGGAATCTCCCTCAGAATATAAATATAAAATTCGCTATTTTCCATTCCTCGCCCCAACTGGCAAACAGATATTCCTCTTCGGACAATTGACGAAAACAGTACATCTACGACATTGAAATAGCTTTGACACATTGTCACTCACGTATCTCTGGGCCTCGACCTGTATATGCACAATATCAATGAACGTCCATTTCTCATAGGAGAAAGCAGGGCCAACCAAGTATATAATATATATAATATATATATATATAATTATATATATATTATAATATATATATATATATATATAATAATATATACTATATAATAATACATATATATATAAACTGCTATAAAGCACAGTGTAATAGGTATTCAATAATAACCCCTACAGTAATTTACACTGCTGGGACGTGAACTTGACCTAGCAGATGTACGCGTATGGTTTGACACTACGCCACGCATGACTAAAGGAAGAACGCGAGAAATGTTTCTGTTGTGAATATATCAAACCACACAACAGAACACTACCCACTCCACGTCCACACTCGGCCGTAGCGTCCTCAAACAAGGTACCGCACAGAGTGAAAATACTTACTTCCGGGGACTACAATGTATATATGACAACTGCTATAAATCAACAGTTGTAATCAGGCTATTCAATAATGACCCTACACAGTAATTTTGCACATGCTGACGTGAAACCTGACCTAGCCAGATGTACGCGTATGTGTTATGACCACTACGCCACGATGCGGCTAAAAGTGATCACGAGAATTGTTCCGTGGGAATATATGCAACCACACAACAGATTTTCACTCGTGCGTACCCCTGTTTGACGCTACGCCGAGTGACGGTGAGAGTGCGTGCAGTGGTTCCTGTTGTGTGAGTTATATCATTCACCACAGGAAACATTCTCGTGCTTACACTTTTAGTCATCGTGGCTCGTGGTCAAACACTACGCGTACATCTGCTAGGTCCAGGTTCGAGTTCCAGCAGTGTGAAAATTACTGTAGGGGTCAATTGAAATATATATAGTATATATATATATAATATAGATATAATATAATATATATATATAATATATATATATATATTATAATATATAAATTAATATATATTATAATTATATATATATATTGATATAGTATATATATATAATAAATATATATATATATATATATATTATACTATATATATATATATTATAATATATATATAACCTTTTCAATCAAAGAAACGCGGAATTTTTTGTTAGTGGGGATCCCATACTCAGGCGGAAAGTTTGTTTATAATATTTCTAATGAGACAGTGTAAGTTCGAATAACGTTTGCAATTATATTTTAGAGCGCCACTTTTTTTTTTTTTTTTTTTTTTTTTTGAAGTCATTACAAAGACCCCATAATAAGAGCATATATGAATAAATGTTCAGAAGCCATCAATTTTAAGAGTAAGAGAGGATTTCGATTCATTTGTAACCGCACTTAATTATAAACTTTGAGTGAGAGGAATTTTAAAAATGTGAGGGAATTAGAGTTCAAGACCAAACTAAAAAAATATATAAATGAATAGAATATGTGGCGAGGACTTCATACAAGAAAGGACGATATTCCTAAACAGAGTATGCAATTTGAAAGTATGTAAAGAAGGGTACTAACGTACCTTAAGACAAACCCAACCTCCTAAAATTAGCTACGATATGAGGTTTCCAAGAAAATATAAAGAAAATGGAAAAAGCCCAAATATAGATAAAACAGATGCAAGGTTAAAATGCTGAGAAGAAAGTGGAATATATACATTAACGACACATATTCCCTTCAATTTCTTTTCTTTCTTACAATGCGGTTCCTGCAATTATGTTATATGCATTTTTAAAATTAGATCTTTGAAAATAACCCTATTTCTCATAGTATCAAAAACAAATAAAAAAAAAAAATATTTTAAAAAAAAAAAAAAAAAAAAAAAAAAACAATAAAAAATAAAAAATCAATGTCAAAGTGAAATTTCGCCATTTTGAAATAGATGTAGTTGATAAGACAACCTAGTCATAAACTTGTACAATATTTATTTAATAATTAATTTCTATATTTAAATGCTATATACTTTACCACATGAGCCAAATCGTGCGAAACATTCACAATATAGTTGCTATACAATTATTTATTGCCGCCATATATATATAATATATAGTATATATATATATATAATATATATATATACTATTATAATATAATATATATATATAATAATATTATATATATACTCATATATATATATATATATATATATTATAAATATATATAAATATAATAAATAAATATATTATAATAATATATATAATATATATATATATATATATATAACATATATATATACATATACATATATATATATATATATATATATATATATATATAATATATAGTATAATATATATAATTAAATGGCGAACAGCGAAAGTCATAAAAACAAAAATGAAATGTCAACCACCACGAATTAAAAAACTTAATCCTTCAATTGAAAATAGACTTAAGATAATATATTATACACTATATAATATAATACTTATATATATATAAAACTAGGCTATATATCATAGTAGATATATATACTAAAGGCTGTCACTCACTACCCATATACTATATAGACATATATATATAGATAATATTATATATATATTATAATATATATT
>JABUQX010020546.1:7500-26167 GCA_015478945.1 Trachelipus rathkii | reverse complement strand
TATAGGGTTTAATAGGAGTCTATGACAGTGTTAGTGATATATAGTGTTGGTGATAGCTTCTGAATGGAATCAAATGTATGTATGACGAATAGTGAGGCGTGTGTAAAGATATAAATGGTGTCAAAGGGATTGGAGTGAGGCAGGTTGCTTGTCTATGTCTCTGGTTATTCAATTTGTATATGGATGGGTTATGAAAGAATTTGAAGTGGGGATGGCAAGGAATCAATGGTGTTTAGAATGATGGAGAGGAGGGGCGGTGCCCTACCTATTATATGCGATGATTTGGTTTTGTGTGGGCGAATCTGAAGAGTTTGAGAGGATTGGTAGAGGATTTGGCAGGGTTGTGTAAAAGGAGGGTTTGAAGTAAACGAGTATAAGAGTTGGGTTATGGGTTGTGAGTGAGGACAGTTCCTCAGGGAAGTTATGTTAGAGGTAGCAGTTGAAACAAGTGATCTGAGTTTAAAGATTATGGGTATATGGTGGATGAGAAGGAAACGGATGATGCAAGTTTAGTAAGGAAAGTGGGAATGGTAGGAGGGTTACTGGTGCCAATTAAATTCGTTGTGTGATGTTAAAGGGACTAAGTCTTGAGTGCGCTAAGGTCTTACATGACGGTATGTTTACCTGTGTTAATTTATAGAGTGAGACTATGGTCTGAATAAGAAGTATAGATCTAAAAGTACAATGATGTCAGATGACCAATCTTAGGGCGCAGCTTAGGTGTTGAGAAGAATGATAAAATTGAGGAATGAACATATTAGTAAGGAGTTGTGTGGTGTTAAGAAGGGCGTAAAACGAGAGAATAAATGAAAGTGTTGAGATGGTTGGTTCATGTGGAAAGGATGAATGATAGGTTGGTTAAGCGGATGTTATAGTGGCGAGTGTGTTGGAAACCGACCGGCTGGAAGATCGAAGAAAGTGGATTGAGTCAGTTAAACGAATGTCTGAAGGAGAGAAATGTGAGTTTGGCAACGCGAGAATAAAGGTGCATAATAAGAGAGAATGACGGGGTTTTGTGAGGGTATGGTTGTGGCCCGTGTCAAGGGATGAACCCTTACAATGACGATTTATCGCATTATTGAGGGTCCGTTGCAGTTCCCGTGAAGCTAAGGGTGGATTTTCTGACTGCCGACGAGTCCTTACTAATTAATGGTTACAGAGGGGGGGGGTAAGGCTGGGCTTTATTTGGCTGGGCGTTCTTTTCGACTTTTGTCATATTCTTCTACTGCTTTTCTTTTCTGGATTGCTTGTACGCACCTTACCAACCAGTCTTGGGAGAAAAAGCGTAGATGAAGCAATTAATTATATATATATAATATATATATATATTATAGTATATATATATAGCTATAGATTATATATACAATGTATATATATATATATATATATACTATATAATAATATATATATATATATATATATAATATATATGAATACTATATATATATATACTTAATATATATATATATATATATATATTATAATTATAGTTATATATATACGTAATATATATATATATATATATATATACTATATATTATATTATATATAATATATATATATATATATATATATATATATATATATATATATATATATATATATATATATATATATATATATATATATATATATATATATATATATATATATATATTATATATATATATTATATAAAAAATAAAAATAAGAAAATAATAAATAATAATAATCAGATCATGTGAAATGTAATAATTATATGCCCTAGAGCACTAATAAAACTTTATTAAGCACTAAACTCTACTTTATATATTGTATACCTCTTTTAACATATTGTATTTACTGTATTTTAATGCTAAATACCCTAAAAAGACTTGCTATATATATGAAAAATAAGTAATTTAAAAAAAAACAAAAAAAAACCAAAAATTTTTGCCTTTGGTCTTTTTTTAAAAAAAAACGTGTTTTTTTTTTAAAAAAAAACGAATGGTTTTTTTTTAATCCCAACCCTAGGTCCAAGTCACCCCAACGCTATATATATATATATATATATATATAATTATATATTAATATATATAAATATATAATATATATATAATATTATATATATATATATATATATATAATATATATGATATACATATGTATAATATATATCCTACAAGGGTATAAATGTAATTATATAAACTTGATGATTTGTTATCTTGTTTTATATATATATATATATATATATATATATATATATATTATATATATAATATATATATATATATTATTATATATAAATATATATATATATATATATAATATATATATATATATAGGTTATGCAGTAAATTGAAAAGGAAGGACTCAGAAAAAATTCAAATGGTAGCGGCTGAAAAGAAGAAGAACCCAGATTAGTCAACTTAAGACTACCACAAAAGGCAATCCCTCTACTTCGCATATTTCGCATTTTATACGAGTAAAGATATGGGTCCAGATTTCGGAGCTAGCGTTTCAGTAGATGATAGTCATGAAAATGACATTGGTAGATACGTTGGACATTCATCTATGATTTCTACTGAGATAAAGAAACAGTTACTGAAAGAGTGTTGATTCCACCTAAGACCTATAATTATTGGAAGATGGTACCCACTACAAGAGGATATTCAATGTATTGAATTGTGGAGACATATTCCCTTGGCTGACATTCTCCAGACGCCTAAAGAGGCATTTTGCAAGTTTTGTATTTTATTTCCACCAAATTAAAGTTCGGTCAGAGGGGTCCTAGGCTCTTTAATAATCAGACCTTTCACTAAATATAAAGATGTTCATGCGGTTTGTAAGGGACATACAAACACAGAGTGGCATAAAACTGCTGTTGAAGCAGCAAGATTGTTCCTACAGGACGTGCCGGTAGACATCCAAATTAACAGCATTCTTAGTAAATCTTGGTAGCATCTGAATAACTATTACCCTCAATAATTCAGTGTGAAATTGATGTTACGTGGGTATTACGTCTTCGGGTAAGCATCATTTGAGGGAGTGTTAGCAAGATTTTGTGCCGCTTACGAAATAGATGCCGGAGATCAGTCATTCAAAAACCATTTTGAAAAGGGGAAGAAAAATGTCACATACCAATCAGTTCAGATTCAGAAGGAGATCATTTCTCTATGTGGTACTACTATAAAGGAAAGCATCGTTAAAAAGGTAAAGGAAAGCGTTCGCGGGTATAGCTTGACTGCATATGAAACCGCTGAATTCTGGAAAGAAAACATTATCTAGGTGCGCTATTCGACAAGAGTTCGATAAAGTTTGCAAAGATGAATTTATTGAGAGGTTGTAGAGATGAAGGCGGCATTGACGCAAAAACATTGCGAAAGCCATATGACGATTTGTCACCGAACGAAAGAAACTGGATCCCGTGAAAATGTGTGGGCTTGGTGGTTCGATGGCTGATTTCTACGATGTCTGGCAAAGAAGGAGGAGTCCAAGCAATATTGCGGAAAAATTATTAACAAAGCAATTGTTTCTTTCATGCTCTTCACACAAACAAATCTAGTAGTTAAATGATTTAAACACAATACCAGGAAAATTCGCAATCAACTGTTGCGGAACTATAAAGGACATCTATTACGTTTTTTCGCTAGTCGGTCTTGAGAAGAAATTAATGCCAACATCCCAATTCTATGCCAGATCAGAGGTCTGAACAAACACAGAATCAGAGTGTTTAAGGAGCACTTTTTACGAATGATGCAAGCATTAGAAATCCATTCTTCTCATGAAGGAAATACCGCCACAAGAAAAGGCGCTTTTCATTGCATTCAGCGGCATGTACGTCGTCATTCATCATTGGCTTTGATATTGATCGCGAAGTACTCTTCGATGTTAGAGCCAGTTGTAAATGATCTCCAATCCAAGACCCTTGGATATCGTCAAAACCTGCAGCACCATCACACATTGTGAAATGGTAGCGAGCCATCGGAAAGATTGGAAGAAAACAATCACCGATTGACGGTGTCTAAAGAAAGCTAATCAATGCGCCGATCCAACTGGGACTTGATTGAATATACCACGGATTTTTGGTAGGCAGCAGCACCGCAGCAACCATCCATCAACAAATCCCACGGAGTTCTGGAGAAGATCCTTAATAACTCCGTATCTAGACTCTATAACCTCTTCTTTGGAATTACGATTTTCTACTGAAAATACACCTGCTTATGCATAGACATATCTACATCCTTTCCACATTCGACTCAAAACAATCGATGAGTTAAATGAAAAGACAGATTCATTTTATAGTTTTTACCACTTAGAAGGCCATAGAAGAAGAGCTAGAACTTTGGTACAAAATTTGGAAAGGACAAGAAACTGAGTAGTGAAGAACTAAAAGATCTAATTGTCTCCCAAGTCTTAAAGGAGACTGAACCTTTCTTTCCGTCGACGAAAAAGGTTTTGATGATACTAATCGCCCAACAATGCACCACCAGGACGGTAGAACACTCTTTCAGTACTCTGCGAAGGATTAAGAGTTGTCTGCGAAGTACTATAGAAGAAGACATGTTAAACGGGCTGGCTATGATGACTGTACACAGAAAATTTGTGTTTGACAATTATGATTATTTTATTCAAACAGTAGTTGATAAATTTGCATTGAACACAAGGAAATTACTTTTTTAATAATATCTATTTTGCAACTGCTCTATATTGTGAATTTTCCATCATTGCATATTATATTTGATATTCTATTGCTTTAATAAAATAATTTTGTTTAAATATTAATCATTTAATTATCCTTACAAATGTTTCTAGTTTTATGTCTTCTTTTATATATATATAATATATATATATAATATATATTTATATATTAATATATTAATATATATATATATATATTAATATATATTATATATATATATAATATATATTATATATATATAATATGTTTCTATAAAATTTTAAGCTTCCCCCCTAGCTTGGAAGCTGGTGACGCCCATGTATATATATATATTATATATATAAAATTATATAATATAAATAATATAATATAATATTATATATATATATAGTATATATATATATATATATATGATATATATATAATATATAATTATGTGTGTGTGGTGTGTGTGGTGGTGTGTGTGTGTGGTGTGTGTGTGGAATGTGTTTGCTAAGGATTATAAGTTGTAAAGACGGTAATAATATTGTATGTTCCCCATACTATTTATTAATATGAAAAAAAACTTTCTTATAAGAAAGCTAATTAAATAGCTCAAACTTTCTTAATTGTCCTAGAGTTCTAGTGCCAGTGCCTCCAACAATATCTAAGCAAATTTCATTTAAATCGTTGTGAATGTCTTACGAATTTGCACGAATAAATTACGAACTATTCTTTAAGTTAATCCACACAGCTAATATTTATTTATTTTTTTTCTGTTTTTCCTTTTTTTTTTTTGAGGGGTTTAAATTTTATTATTATTTTTAAATTTTTCAATAACTTTCAAACAGAAAGATTATTATTATTATTATTATTATTATTATTATTATTATTATTATTATTATTATTATTATTATTATTATTATTATTATTATTATCATCATCATCATCATCATCGATTCATCATCATTCATCATTCATCATTCATCATCATCATCATCGCTACTTGAGGCGAGAATGGAAGCTACTTCCAGTGGTAGCATATTATTATATTAATTGCTATTACTATAGGAGCGCTCCTAGCATGGTTGGGGTAAGCGAGAGAATGTAAGGTATTCTCTATAAAACTCTAGGTTCGCCCACTGCAGACGTTAATGAGTTCATTTGTGGTGTGCTTCACTACAGGTGGGAATTATTCCGGCTTCCGCGATAGGCATGGCCAGATAAACGGATTTAGCTGTTAGGCCTTGCTTTCCAAGGGACCTTTCTCGAAGGGTCCGACTGACAGGACGCAAGTCTTTCTGAGGGCAGTGACGGAATTATAATATTATTATATATTATTATTATTAATTCTTCGTATAGCATTATATTATAATTAGGACTAATTATTAGTCATATGCTTCTATTCATTATTCTTAAGACTCCTATTATTAGAGCACTATTATTATTAATTATTATTATTATTGCAAGAATAAGTAGGGCCATAATGACAACTGATATTATGAATTTAGCCCCTATTATCGTCTGAAATATTACGGTGTTATTTTTAAAGTCTAAAAATAGATAAAATAAAACTGTACAAGAAAGAGCCATATCAATATGATCGGCGGAATAAAGATTATAAAAAAAAATTTCCCTTTTCACTTCATCAGATTTTATTTGGTCGGTACTGAGATAAATCTCATGAAATATGACCACTCTGACTGCTCGAAATACCAATTAACTTGTGTCAGTTAAATCAAACATAATTCAGAACTGTTCACTTGAAAAAAAAAAAAAATAATTAAAATCGCGTTGAAGACGGTGTCGTTATTGCAAAGTTAAACAAATACTTGAGGATTTTAACTCGAGAATTCGATGTCGAAATTTTTGATGGACCAGTAGGTTTATCAACCCAACAATTCTTCACAAATATATATATATACCACCATTTCTTCACCAAAAGATTTTTTATCATCCAAACAACAACTTGTATCGTAATTATGGAAATTGTAACCTTTATAACCCAATCATAAACTGTAATGGAAAACACAAACGATATACAGCAGAGGACTGTGAGAAAGTGCATAATCAATATATCCTATTTAATAAGCAATCTTCCAACCTTGACAAAAAGGTCATTGGAAGCGCCATTTAACTAAACCCTTAAAAATTCAGATCGAGGCCCAAGAAAGAAATGATTTTATAGAAAATATGTCATTAAGCATATACGCACACACAGAAACGCTTAATTTTGTAATGGAAAGTATCATTTTATTTTATTTCACGTCAAACCTGACAATCAGTAATTACGCCCTCTTCAATTTATAACTAAGAAATTAAATAAGAATAATAGCATTTTAATAATAATAATAATAATAATAATAATAATAATAATTAACGTGATAAACTACTAACTAGTTATAATTATTAATAAAGTAATAAATTTGCCAATAAAAATTATAATAATCGATATTATTTATTAATGTAATATAAATAATAATAATAAAAAATATATATAATAATAATAATAATAATATAATAATAATAATAAATAATAATAATAATAATATTATAAAACAATAAGGAATGAAAAAAGAAAAACAAAGAAAAGAAAAAGAAGAAGAAGAAAGAAGATAAAAATAAATATATAATAATAATGAAATAATGATAATAAGACAATAATGATAATAATGATAATAATAATACATAATAATAATAAGTAATAATAATAATTAAATTCTATGATAAGGGAAATTAAAAACAAGAATATTCATCCAATTATGATAAAGTATATTTTTAATAATAAAATAATTAAAATAAAAATAATCAATAAATAATTATAAATAACAATGATAATAATAAATGCATAATAATATAATAATAAATAATAATAATAATAAAATAAATAATAATAATAATAAATATAATAATAATAAATAATATAATAATAATCAATAATAATAATCATAATAATAATTCATAATAATGATAAAATATAATAATAATAATAATAATAATAATAATTAATAATAGTAATAATAATAATAATTTAATGAAATGATAACAATTTAAAAAAAGAATGTATTATTTATAAAAATAACAATATAAATAATAATAATGTTTAATAATAATAAAATATAATAATTTAATGAATAATAATATATAATAATAATAATAATATATAATAATAATAATAATACAAAATAATAGTAATATTTAATAATAATAATAATAATAACAATATAAATAATATAAATAGTAATAATAATTAATAATAATAATAATAATAATATTAATAATAATAATAATAATAATAATAATAATAATTTTTTTCAGAAGTAAATTCTGAAGATTTCAGTGATTTCTAGGCCGTATCGATATATCATACGCTGGGAAATTCAAGGTTTACAATATATACAATTTTTTTGGAAATGACAACACTGTACGAAAATTTCTTTTATTATAACAATATTTCATATACTGGATTGAAAAAGTGTTACTTTTAGTGAAACAAAGGAAAACATGATCAGCAGATGAATCGCCTACATTACATTGACACACACAAATTTGGCACATTTGCCACACATTGCTCCGCCTTTGCTTGTCATTTATATGTACCAGATGATCTTTGCCATCAAATCGCGTTACATCATTAACTTGTTTTATTGTTTTAGGCTTAACACTCCGTGGTTTCTGTATATTAGGTGCAGAGAGCAAGGCGATTAAAAATTGTCTTGTGAATTCTAAGAGAGGAATCCCCTTATAAACATAGCGATATAACATCCAGAAATTTATTATGCTTCCATTTAGGTAAAATTGAAATATGGGCCAATACCACTTTTTTGATCTAATTCGTATTCTGTAATGAGCCCTCATTTTATCAAAGAGATCAACTCCTCCCATGTGCTTGTTGTATATTTTGACAATATTAGGCTGAGGAACCACCACTACTTGCTTGCGTTCACCTCTCTTCCATCTCTTGCAACTTCCTATTGCAAATATTCCTTTGTCTTTCGAATTCGTTACCGTTGTAACTTGGTCATTGTCATTCCACCTGACGAGTGTGATTCCACTTGCTTTCTCTTCCACTGCATAACGCACTACACTGCACTGCATTATTTGAATCAGGACGAGTCTCCCAATACATTCTTCATGATGACATTTTAATTTACCCTGACAATAGAAGGATACCAAAATACTGGTATAGCTCTTCTATAGACAGAGTGAACTGCGGCTCACCCTTCTGAGATGCATATTTGACAGTCTCTTTACATACATGAATCATAAATTTCTCAGTAAAGTATAATTTAAAAATGTCAATGGGTTTACCATTGCTTACTATGATATATTTTTTATAATTGCTGGCTCTTTCTTTGTTTCACACACCTTATATATTTGAGACGATGTCTTCAACTTTCTAGAAACCCAGTTACGGGACATTTTTTGTCTTTTTATACCAGTTGAAACACACTGTTTTCTCGAAGTACTAGGATGATCTCGGGAACTAACATCGACATACCACATCAATTTTTTTCTTCTTTATCTTTACGCGATTGCTCGAAGTTCAGTTTGTATGGGGCATGTCTACACCTTGGTCAATAATCTCTGATAGTATGTTAATGATTCGTCATCACTGTATGTTGGTCGAGTCTGATCGGCGTTATTCAGAATCTTACCATCGTTGGTGAAAAACGACGATTCAATGCGTCGTCTGTTGCAATGCTGATCAAGAGCGACACTTTCTAAATGCTTCATAACTTTCAAGACGAGTGTTCAGATATGTCTTCAGTATCTCGTTCCAAATGCGAACTTTACTCTGGATGTATTACTGGGAAGAGGTGGATATTAAAATACAGATGATATAACAGTACATATAGTGATTATATAATATATATATATTATATATATATATAATATAGTTATATATTATATATATATAGGGATAATATATATTATAATATACTAAATAGTAATATAATATATATATAATGTATAGTAATATATTATAATATATTAAATAATATTATACAATAATATATAAATATAGTATATATATATATATATATATATATATATATATATAGTAGATATATAATTATATATGATATATATATATATATAAAGGAGAAAAAAAAAGAATTAGAGATAAAGTAAAAAGGAGAGAGGAAAGCCTATATAATATTAATTGTATTGTGTATACTTCCCAGCGTATGATTATCATACGCGAGATAATAAAATGCAATATAAAATTGCTTGAATCTTTATGTTATTCTATATTAATAATTTCATACAAAGATTAATCATTCCCAAATTCGATATAAAATATGCATTAAACTTAGGAACACTTAATACATTTTCATAAAAAAAATTCAACCCACATAGGTCACCTACTCTGATAGACAAAAAAATTGTACTAGATAAAAGCTAAGTCTTTGTTGAAAATGGAGTTAGGAATGAAAAATATGATACGTATCACTAGAAAAACAATATTTTTCTGTAAAAAAAATTGCTAAATTGACAATAAATCTGCCATTGCAAATATAGTGAAATATTTTTGAATTATTTTTTTAGCAATTTTATAAATAAAAAATTAAACATACGCTGGGCATTAATGGGTTAATATGCATAAATAAATAATTAATTAGCAAAGTTTAGTTATTTTTTATTCAATCAAATATATTAAAAATATTTATAGCAACAATTTGTAACCTAATATGAAATCAATTGAAGTACAAAGATAACGAGTTCTAACCTTGACTTATGTGTGTATTTTTATTCTCATTGGAAAATTAAATTTCATTGCAATATATTATGATCTAATTTCCTTTTTTATTCTCTAAAAGTAATTAATTTGATAGTGGCTACATTATAATTATTGAAAAAAAGTTGCAGTGTTTTAAACGGTTAAAAAGCATAGTCTAGTCACTGAGGTTGCAAATCCATAAAATTGTTCATAAACGCATTTTTAATAAAAACATTTGATTAACGATTGTATGCTGCTTGTGTGTTCTGTATGTATTTTATATTATGTATGTATATGTATATGTTTTTTTGTATTTTATTTATTTATTACTATACTAAAAGCCACTCGGTAGCTCAGTGGGAGAGCACTCGCCTAACAAAGCGAGGGTCCCAGGTTCGCACCTGGTCGGGTGGAGAATGTGAGCTATTCTCTCCTTGGGCTTGGCTCCGTCCTGCTCGGGCGTTAAATTGAGCACACACACACCTAGATTAGGGCTCTGCCCGTGAGCGGTGGTTATTATCTTCTGTAAAAAAAAAAAAAAAAAAAAAAAAAAAAAAAAAAAAAAGCACCCAGATCTTGACAGTAAAGAAAAAAATTGAGCTATTTAACTAGCTTTCTTTTTAAGAAAACTCATTTATAAGACAGTTAATAAATGATCTGAAAAAATAAATATATTACATTATGTTTGTACTTATACATTCATTACTAGGGTGGCAAACGCAACCGGTGCGTGCGTGCGGTGCGGTGCGCGGTGCGAGCTGAAATGTCGGTGCGGTGCGGTGCAGGTGCAGGTGCGCGAGAATTTTTTTAGTACGGTGCGGTGCGGTGCGGTGCGCGGTGCGAAGCTTTTGGTGCGAGTGCCTTTGAAAAGATAAGGCGGAGTAGGCGTCTTAATTTTGGAGTCTCGCCTTTGACCGGTAACGTCGGGCTTGGAACGATAGTACCTTTTTATCGAGATACTTTATACACACTTTTAAAAAATGAACTCGTCAGACTACTACTAGAGCGCAACATAGAAATAAATATAATACTAACACTAGACGTTACTCAAATAAATAACTAGTAATAATATATACGTATTTATTGACTTAATGATAAACGAAGTTATTACAGGTAAATTTACACTCTCAATTCTTTATGTAGTAAATATAATAAGCACAGTAATACTCATACTCTTCAGTGACGTCGTGCCAGATCAGTGAATCGATCAAGCCCTTAAATAACAAAGAAGAAAGAGAAAGAATTCGACGAGTAGTCAATAGGTGAAACGATTATCGTGTTGGATAACCGATATGCGTGGTGGAAAGGATGAGTAGCTCAGTAGAACCCAATCCATAAAAAAAGTTCATAGTTGAGTGGGTAGGGCAGAGCTCAGATAAGTCAGGATGGGGTGTAGAGTTACTGAGATATAATCTATAAGATCCAAAGCCCTCGTGTGATCCGAGAGACCTCATGAATAGAATCGATAAATACTAAGTGCAAAAAGGAGCGCGAGGGGAATTGCGTCCATTTTGTCTAGAATATGAGTAACCCTGGGTGTTACCGTCAAGAGTCTCAGCGCTGAGATGTGACAATAGACGAGATTTCGTGATTCTATTAATACTCGAACTGTGCAAATTATGAATCATATTAATCTAAAGTCGTGACCTTTTTACATGCTGGGATTCATTATTTGTATGATTGTTATTATGTAGTACAGGATTCTCTACAAGGTAAAGTTGCCGCGAGTGGAGATTAACGGGGAGGATGCGTCCGAACCCTGGAGGGATTAACGCGGACGGACAATAAGACAGATAATTAAGAAAAGGGGCTCGTTAGAAAACAGTAGCGTCTCGCTTCGCTCAAAATAGGTTTGCTCGAATAGAATATTGATCATGGGGACATGTATGTCATAAGGCTGAAAAACAGACAAAGGAAAAATCAATAAAAAATAAATAGGTGAGGATAGTGCTAAGTTGTGTCTTAATGATAGAGTGTAGAAGAAATTCGGGTACCGTAAAGTAGGTCTAAATAATTGGTGCAAAAAACTAAATCATCTCTGATATGTATCTTTTAAAGCCTCGGTAAAAATCTTAAAGAGACCCAACGAAACACTACCCCGTTGATTAAGAAAATAAATAGCCTATTCAAAAAAAAGCATCCAGTCCAAAAAACATGGCACCAGGGGTGAAAGGAAAAGAAAAACCTACCCAAAAATGACAGTCTGGTAGCACAACAGTCGGTGCAAAACATAACAAACGGCCAAGACTGTAGAGAACCGAAATATACCGTAAATCCACATATGGAAAGCTACCTTAAACCCTCATGGAATCTGGGACGTACTGTTCACGAAGCATCACAAAATACTTATGCAGCCAGAAAGCATTGCAAAAGAAAACTTTGTCGACTGCTATAGAAAATCTTGGGGAAATCAGATAAAAGAAAATGCCGTTTGTGTTTTTTCTAAAATCAATAAAAAGCCTTTCAATTTGAGAAGGCATTTAAGACGAAATCATATACCACTTTACAACGAATTAGAAAAGAAAATTAAATATTGAAAATGAACGTTCTAGTGTGGGATCTTATTTTAAAACCAATTCTGATTCAAAAGTGAAAAAAACGAATTCCAGAAGGAAAAAATCAATTGATCAAGCTATTGTGGAATGGGTGGCCGCTGATCTAATGTCATTTCGATCGGTAGAATCTCCTGCTTTTCTGTAAGTATTTATAGTTATTGAACTATTGTTTTTCTTGAGTAAAATATAAAATCTATGTTCCTTAAAGTTGTTACTTTATAATATTATAGATATATATATATATATAAATATATATTTCATATATATATATATATATATATATATAATATATATATATATATATATATATATATATATATATATATATATATATATGGACAAACTTTACGTAACAGCCCACGCCGGAACGCGGAATGTCAATTTAAAAAAAAATTTCACAGTAGAACCCTATGAATACGGTAAATAGATGTTCTAGGCGCGAAATGAATTTTTTTTTAGGTTAGGTTAGGTTAGGTTAGGTTAGATTTGCCGTTAGGTTAGGTTAGCTTAGTTTAGGTACGAAAACTTAGGAAATTGTTGTTTTTAAAATTAAATTAGGAAATATTAAGTCATCTTTTTAATTTATTTCCTATCAATAGGAAAACGTTAGCCGTACAACATCCAAGTAGTATATAATATGGAATTTGAATTACGCAGTAAAAAGAAGTTCGAAAATAAGAATAATAAGAATAATAATAAATAACAATAATAATAATAATAATAAAAATTATAAATACTTTACCAAAAATTGCAGCTCACTCCTCAAATTCTTTCCTTTTTATACAAGGTTTTGTTTGATATAAAGAACATTTAATAATTTTTCAGTATTACCTGTGGCTGTAAGTAAGTTTTGCCATATATATATATATATATATATATATATATATAGTATTAATATATATATATATTATATATATACCTATTATATATAATATATATATAATATATTATATAAATACTGACAAAGTATAGTTAACAGGTGACACGGAACGGGACTTTTTTTATTCGGAATTTAAAAAGAAAAAATTAAACATAAAAAAATATCAAGATGTACAAAGGATGAAATATGAAAAAAAAATCATTTTTATTTCAGGTTAGTTAGGTCGCATTTAAAAAAAAATCACAGGTTGATTCTAGGTTAGGTTAGGTTAGGTAGGCTACGTCTTCCTGTGAAGTTTTTTTAAATCCGACCTTCCTAACCTGAGATATAAAAAAAACAAAAAATAAAAAATTCCATTTCACCCCTAGAACATCTTTTTATGTACCATAGAGTCACCCTGTGAAAAGATTTTTGAAATCCGACGTCCCGTTCCGTGTCCCGTTACTATAATTTGTCCCCAGATAAGTTATATATATAATATATATATATTATCTACTAATATATTTATATTTAATATATATATATATATATATCATATATATATAATTAATATATAATAATATATATAATATATATATAATATAGATATATATATATATATTAGGAAACTCTTAAATATTCTCGATCCTAAATATCAAGCCCCGACACGAAGAGCAATTGCAACGAATCATATAAATTGTTTGTACGACGACATGAGACAAAAAAATTCAAAGTATGTTGTCAAGCCAGTTCGAAGATGGTAAGTTTAATCACTTTAATGTAACATTCGATTTATGGACATGCACCAAAAATCAAAGTCAGTTTTTAGCCCTAACTTCACATTCAATTGATGAAACTTGGAAATTGCGTGTTTTTTTGTATCGGATGCATTCCATGTGATGAATCTCATTACAGGTCTCCCTCCGCTGCCTTTCACTCTCCCAAAAAGCCCAGCCAAAATCACATCGCCCCAAAGCAAAAACCACGAACCCCCGAGCCCCCATGCCGCTGAGCCTCACCCCCAACAGCAGCGTGATTCCCCTCTCCCTTTCTCCCCCGACGTGCCAGACGCTTCATGTTATCCCAATTCCTCAGCTGTGCACAAAGCAGGCCCCCTTACCGACCTAACCGCACAAAAACCCCCCATTCTTCACCAAAAAACAATCATCATTCTTTAAATTCTCGGGTGCTGATGTGCCGGGTAGTATTAACGTTTCGCGGCGACTTACGTAAAGACACGACTCCCTTTTATATTCCAAATATAGAAAAAAACGAATTAATTAAATTTTTTGTTTATCAATGCTTTTTATTTAAAATAAAAAAAAGGAAAATATTTCTAAATGACTGAAAAAAAATTTTGAAATTTTTTTTAGACTTTTTAAATTTATGCACTTAGACCTACGACGTATATAAAACAACGGGTTGAGATAAATACACGTTAATCAATAGCAAACTTTATTCCTTTAAATAAATAAATAAATAAATAAATAAATAAATAAATAAATAAAAAGTCAATAATAATAATAATACAATTTTTATAGATCAGAAAGTTTTCCATATGCGCTACCGCAAACACAGGCCTATATGAAAAGACATAATAAAATTTCTAAATTTATTTCATCATTTCCGATTGTATACGTCGGACAGCTTTGAAAATGTTGTTAAGAAAATCATGATTATCGATATAGAAACACACCAAATGAAATGTTTTTGGTTTGGGGTCTAGAAACCGCTCTAATAACTTAAAAAAAGAACTCGGTTCAAAAAAACAGATATCGTCTTTCAACCATAATTGACTCTCGTAGAAATTCTTTTCTCTTTCTTCCTTGTATTTAGGGCTATCGATCGATTCAAGATGATCTGGCAAACGAGCCGCCTCGAAGAGATCGTACTGCTTTATATTCCACCGAATGGCAGTGAATTGCCTCTTAGTAAACCGTCTGGCTGCATATCTAGTGTACAGCTGTCACGCTAATTCGTATTTAGCGCGTCGAACACCGCTGCCTATGGCTCACGAACACGCTCGTATACTTTTATTCTGTGCCCGCGCGGCCTGGCGGACTACCCAATGTGTTTTCAAGAACTTAAATTTAGAATGCCTTCCTTTGCTGTTACTTATAATGGAATAAATGTTATTAAAGCATGTCAGAAATTGAATATAAAAAGATTACCTTGTATTGCACATACTATAAACCTTTGTATTAATCCCGTTTTATTTCCAAAACCACAAAATTCAACAATTACATCAAACATTGATGATAAAGTTCGAAATATTGCAACGTTATTCAAAATATTTCCAAAAATTTGGAATGACTACAAAGCAATCTATAAATCAGAAAAAAATACTTCACATAATTCCAATCCAAATTTTTGGAAATCTTTTGAATAACGTTGCAATATTTCGAACTTTATCAACAATGTTTGATGTAAATGTTGAATTTTGTAGTTTTGGAAATAAAACGGGATCAATACAAAGGTTTATAGTATGTGCAATGCAAGGTAATCTTTTTTATATATTCAATTTCTGACATGCTTTAATAACATTTATTCCATTATAAGTAACAGCAAAGGAAGGCATTCTAAATTTAAGTTCTTGAAAACACTTTGATATTGAAGCACTTATGTTATCACCTGTATGAGATTCATAACATGGAATGCATCCGATACAAAAAACACGCAATTTCCAAGTTTCATCAATTGAATGTGAAGTTAGGGCTAAAAACTGACTTTGATTTTTTGTGCATGTCCATAAATCGAATGTTACATTAAAGTGATTAAACTTACCATCTTCGAACTGGCTTGACAACATACTTTGAATTTTTTGTCTCATGTCGTCGTACAAAACAATTTATATGATTCGTTGCAATTGCTCTTCGTGTGTCGGGGCTCGATATTCAGGATCGAGAATATTTAAGAGTTTCCTATGCACTACTATTACTATATATATATATATATATAATATTATATATATATATTATTATATATTATATCTATATTATAGTTATAATATATATAAATATATATAATATATAATATATATATATATATATATATATATATATTATATAAATATGGACAAATTTATAGTAACGGGGGAACGGAACGGGACGTCGGATTTCAAAAATCTTTTCACAGGGTGACTCTATGATACATAAAAAGATGTTCTAGGGGTGAAATGGAATTTTTTATTTTTTGTTTTTTTTTATATCTCAGGTTAGGAACGTCGGATTTAAAAAAACTTCACAGGAAGACGTAACCTACCTAACCTAACCTAGAATCAACCTGTGAATTTTTTTTTAAATGCGACCTAACTAACCTGAAATAAAAATGATTTTTTTCCATTTCACCCCTAGAACATCTTTTTATGTCTAGTATAGTTAATTTTTTTTTAAAATCCCGAAGTCCAGTTCTGACACGGAACGGGACTTCGGTCATATTTAAAAAAAAATATATATTATAAATAATATATATATATATATATAATATATTTATATATATATAATATATATATATATATATATATATATATATATATATATGGCAAAACTTACTTAACAGCCACAGGTTAATACTGAAAATTATTAAATGTTCTTTATATCAAACAAAACCTTGTATAAAAAGGAAGAATTTGAGGAGTGAGCTGCAATTTTTGGTAAAGTAATTAATAATTTTTATTATTATTATTATTATTATTATTATTATTATTATTATTATTATTATTATTATTATTATTTACGAACTTCTTTTTACTGCGTAATTCAAATTCCATATTATATACTACTTGGATGTTGTACGGCTAACGTTTTCTATGATTAGGAAATAATTTAAAACTTTTAAAGTTATAGACTAATATTTCTAATTTTAATTTTGATAAACGCATTGCTAAGTTTTCGTGAACTAAGCTAACCTAACCTAACCAAATCTAACCTAACCTAACCTAACCTAACCTAAAAAAAAAATTCCATTTCGCGCCTAGAACATCTATTTACCGTATCATAGGGTCTACCTGTGAAATTTTTTTTTAAATCTTACATCCCGTTCCGCGTGGGCGTTAAGTTAAGTTTGTCAATATATATATAATATAATTTATATTATACCTCATACTATTATATATATTTAATATATATATATTATATATATTATATATAATATAATATATATATATAATATATAATATAGTATATATATATATTATAAAGCTATATACTCAACGAATTAATTCATATTTTACTCAAGGAGGAAAAACAAAATAGTTCAATAACTAAATACTTACAGAAAAGCAGGAGATTCTACCGATCGAAATGACATCAGATCAGCGGCCACCCATTCCACAATAGCTTGATCAATTGATTTTTTCTTTCTGGAATTCATCTGTTTTTTTCACTTTTGAATCAGAATTGGTTTTAAAATAAGATCCCACACTAAAATGTTCATTTTCATATTTAATTTTCTTTTCTAATTCGTTGTAAAGTGGTATATGATTTCGTCTTAAATGCCTTCTCAAATTGAAAGGCTTTTTATTGATTTTAGAAAAACACAAACGGCATTTTCTTTTATCTGATTTCCCAGTTTTCTCATAGCAGTCGACAAAAGTTTTCCATTTGCAATGTTCTGGCTGCAAAGTATTTTGTGATGCTTCCTGAACTGACGTCCCACTCCATGAGGTTTAAGGTACTTCCATAGTGGATGGTACTTCGGCCAAGTCTGAGGCACTTGAAGACGTCATCTTACCTATATGTTTGATTATTTTGATAGGCTATATTTTTAATCAACGTAGTTTTTTTTTCTTAAAAAGTTAAAATAAATATCAGAGATATTTAGTTTTTGATAAAAAGATACTGTAATTCAACATATAATTAAACAATAATTTTTCTGTGCTAGAATACACCTTACAATTTGAAATATTTACA
>JABUQX010020545.1:17500-35575 GCA_015478945.1 Trachelipus rathkii | reverse complement strand
CGAGATTGAAAGAATTACCTAGGATAACCTACAGACACTCCATGTAGGTTGATTGTACGCTGAAACATACCATCTGTTCAATGTGGCCCCAAATGGACAAACCATTGGAACTGGGATAGCAGAGGAATTTACCAGCGCCACCCTAATAGTGAGCTAATACTTCTATGACCAATGTAGTTTAGTTCAGCGGATCGTTCAAGTTTATACGTCACGCCTGGTATATTATATTATAATAATACGTATATAATAATATATATATATATTATTATATATATTATATAATAAGATATATATCTAGTATAATATTAATAATATTATATATATATATATATCATATATTGAGTCAGTGTACAGGAACCCACACGGCTCACAGGAGAATCAGCATACTGGGCTGAAAATTAGGAGCGCAGACCATGGTGAGGGCCTGTCATCATATATACTTTCAAATGTCAAAGGGAATTTGAAGGGCTCCAAACATGAATATTCAGTCCAATCAAAATAAATAACAAAACTAGAGATAAATATATACCTTGTATCTATAAATACAGTCTAAGATTACATTAACAAATTCAAATGTTATAAAGAATATTCACTTCTTATGATGACAAGAAAATAAGTTACGCTAAAGTGATAGAAGATTCAGACAGACTAATGGGATTATCTTTCAGGGAAGGTTGTTAGAACCGTATCAAAGTAGGAAATGACGGACGGCGTTATAATATAATATATATATATATAATATATATATATAAGTATATATATATATACTATATATATATATATATTATATATATATATTATATAATATTATATAATATATAATATAATATATATATTATATATATGAATTATATATATAATTTCTTTTTGGTTAGTAACTGGTTTTGTTTAAAATATATGGTTAAGGCAAGGAGTCGGATGCCTAAATTTTTGGCAGCTCGCACTATAATAACTGATAATCTGTATAATAATATACTATCATGGGACAACCCGCTGAGAATCCGGTGTGTAGTGAAGGTTCCACAACATATAAATGAGGCTCAAATCCAAACATATTTTAATGCAACAAGGTTTTCAAGACGAAGAAGATTCCAAAAACGAACTCCGGCAGGCTTTGTAAAAAAGGAGCAATAATAGCCGGGAATAGTACAAGTATTCATAGGTATGATTTCATCGAAAAAAATGTGCTATGCGCCAAATCTTCACCAAATACACAGTATACGTATTCAAGATTAAATAAAAAAAAATATATTGAGTTAATCTTATTTTTTATGCTCCTGACGGGCTGAGAATCCTACAGTCAAATCGGACAGTGACTCCCCGAAGAGCCCGCAGAGAGCGGAATATTTACGGGAAAGCACAAATATTATGGTCGTGAAAAATACCTCCTCGCCGAATAACCATGTGAAATTCGTAACCACTGGGCCTTCACCTTATATTGCTTACCAAGTGGTAAATGCCTCTTCGTTTAAGTTCTCGCCAGAATTTATGCTATAGTTATAGTATTTACTAAAATTAGTTATGGGGGTAATTTGATTAAGTGGAAGGTAAAGGTTGACTAAAGAAAGATTGATATAGTAATGAAAAAGAAATTTATCCGTATACCTTTTTTTGATTTGATTTTACATACAAGTATTCTTTAACAAGTGACACAGTTAATTTCGATTTTGATAAGTGGGAGGAAGGCTGGAACGTGATTCTTCCGTGAAAATTTTCGACCATTGAAAGTGTAGCTGCGGAACAGGACTCTTACGCCATTTCTTTTCCTGCAGCTCACTCAACTTTTTGCCGGGAAGCTATGCCTAGCGTTCTGCCACGTGTATTCATATTCCTGCTAAAAACATTTTACAGGCGTGGTGCTTAGCACGCGAGCTCTACAACTACAAGTTTACAAAGCCTGGGGGTTTAAGTTTATTTTGGAGGGATGCGGCTATGACGCGGGATGCTATTTTTAAAATATATTCATTGACCTAACTGAGCAACCTCCAATAAATGTTTGATATTTCGCCTTGGAACTTTTAAATCAACCTTCCAAAATTGTAGTGGGACTCAATCACATAGTCTACAGTGGTGACCCTGGCTCTTCAGTCTCCCGTGGATGTGGAGAAAACTCGGTTGCTCAGTTACACACCTCTTCGCACCTGCCGCGGTAGTTACAAGCAACAACTACCATCAACGGACCTTTTTGTGCAACATCGGTCCATACTCCAAACAACAGACCCCAGCCACAAGCAAGCATTAACCTTAATTTCGATTTAAAAAATTTTTTATTATTATTTTTTTTATTACATATGCATTTTTTTATAAATGTATAATATTTCTTTAAACATTTACATTTTTATTATTATTATTATTATTATTATTATTATTATTATTATTATTATTATTATTATTATTATTATTATTATTATTATTATTATTATTATTATTATTATTATGTATTATTATTATTATTATTATTATTATTATTATTTTATTATTATTATTATTTCCGTAATTTTATTATATATATCTACGTGCATGCTCTTTGTGTTTATGCATTCGCCAACACTGGCCTTGTAGGGGTATAGCCGTGTTTATCAGCCACTCACATAGACACACATACCTATGCGTAGTCTAGGCCCCAGCATACAAAGATAGTTCAGCCACTTCTTACTGGTATTGCCTAGGAATCTTCCTTTTTCACATTCGTTTTCTCTTGACTTTTTTTTTTTTTTTTTTTTTTTTTTCTCCCAAAAAAAGTTATAGTTTTATCCGCCTTCATTTCCCAAGCACCCGATCTGTGGCTCCTGCAGATAGAAGCCGTCTTCCCTGCAGACTCCACCGAGCTTCAAAAGTATAACCTGCTGTTGGGTGCCCTGCCAGAGGGCCCCCTCTTGAAGGTAAGAGATGCTCTGGCCACAGCATCCGCCTCTTCTACCCCTTACACTTCCCTAAAAGAGGTGCTCCTTGCACGCCTCTCATCTTCTATGGAGGATAAGTTGGAGCAGCTCCTGAGGGGGAGTCCTTAGGAGACAGGACCCCTACAGAGCTGCTTTCTAGGATGCTCTCACAGCTCGGGGATTCCCCATCTCCTAGGGAGGAGGCCATACTCCGGCAACTTTTCGTGCAAAAGTTGCCCCCACAAGTTCAAGGCATAGTGGCCACCACTGATCCCGCCTTGTCCCTGCGAGCCTTTGCTGAGGCAGCTGACCGTGTCATGCGGTACCAGCCTCCTCACATGGTTTCTATTTCTCCTCATTCTGTTACCTCTACCGGTTCAGCCCCTACTTACACTCCTGCTATCGCTCATACTCTGAATACCTTTCCTCCTCCTTCAGGAGCTTCTCAGTTTCCTCCCGCTCTGGAGGACAGGCTGTCCCGCCTGGAGAGGAATGTAGAGGCTATCATGGTGGATTTACGCCTCCTCACCCTCCGCAATCGCTCCCCCACCCCGCATCGCACTAACACCCCCCGTGCAAGGTCACCCTCCGCCAGGAGGACCGCTGGGGAGTGTTACTATCACCGCACCTTCCAGGAGCATGCCCGGAAGTGTGTTCAGCCGTGCACATTCTCGGGAAACTCTGCAGCCAATCCTTAGGGGCGGTACAGGACACTGGCTCCCCTGCTCGGCACCGCCTTCTGCGTGTTTTCGACCCTTCCACCAAGCGCCACTACCTTATAGATACAGGAGCTGAGATTTCTTGTCTCCCTTCAAATGATCTGGTTCCTCCCGGTACTCAACCTACCCGTTTCCTGTGCGCCGCGAACGGTACTGCCATTGGTACTTACGGTGAACGTTCATGCACCCTCGACCTCTCCCTCAGGAGGGTTTTCCGATGGGTTTTCACAGTTGCTGCAGTCACTCAACCGATTATCGGTGCAGATTTTTTGAACCATTTCCACCTACTGGTGGATCTTCGGAACCAACGCTTGGTGGATGGTAACACCACCCTTTTCTCCAAGGGCAACATCTCTCCTTCTGCAGTAGGAAACATTTCCGCTGTTCATCCTCCCATTTCTTCTTCCACCTTCCTCTCTATTCTGCAGAAGGACTTTCCATCTCTTCTGCACCCCTGCTCTTCAGTTGCCCCAGTTAAGCATTCAGTCCTCCACCACATAGAGACCACAGGTCCTCCGACCTTTGCACGTGCTCGCCGCCTCACTCCGGAGAAGCTGAAGATCGCTCGTGCTGAGTTTGATCACATGCTTGAGTTGGGAATCGTTCGACCTTCCAAGAGCAGTTGGGCTGCACCCTTACACCTTGTCCCTAAAGCTACCCCTGGGGACTGGCGCCCCTGTGGAGATTTTAGGGCTCTCAACGCGATTACTGTTCCAGATCGCTATCCCGTCCCTCACATCCAGTCTTTCACGTCCCACCTCAGTGGTGCTACAATATTTTCCAAAATCGATCTGGTCCGCGCCTATCACCAGATCCTTGTATCACCCGAGGATGTTCACAAGACTGCCGCGATTACACCTTTCGGACTTTTTGAGTTCTTGAGAACTCCCTTCGGTTTACGGAATGCTGCTCAAACTTTCCAGCGGTTCATCGACACTGTCTTGCGAGGGTTACCCTTTTGTTGGGCCTACATCGGCGACCTGCTTATATATAGCTTCCAACCCTGAAGAGGAACAAAAGGAGCACCTTTCTGCTGTCTTCTCCAGACTAAACGAATACGGTATCCGCATCAGCCCGGAGAAGTCCCTTTTCGGTGTACCCTCTCTCACGTTTCTTGGCCACACAGTCTCTTCTGAAGGTGTTCACCCCTTCAGGAGCGTGTTGCCGCCATTCGTACTTTTCCTTTACTCGAGAAGCAGAAGCTACTACCATCACATTCTACCTGCAGCAGCTACTCTCCTTTGGCCTTTCACAGAGCTCCTCCGCCCGAAGAAAAGAGGTGTCTCGGTCAAGGTAGAGTGGACGGAAGAAGGTCGTATTGCTTTCACTTCTGCAAAAGACGCACTCGCGGACGCCACTCTCCTTGTCCACCCACAGGATTCTGCACCAACTCATCTTCAGGTTGATGCCTCCGATTTCACGGTCGCAGGAGTCCTGCAGCAACACCTGAATGGTTCTTGGTCTCCTCTTGCCTTCTTCTCGAAGAAGCTACAGCCTGCTGAAACCCGCTACAGCGCCTTCGGCAGAGAACTGCTCGCAATCTACCTGGCAGTCAAACACTACAGATACTTCCTAAAAGGCCGGGAATTTCACATTCTCACCGATCACAAGGCGATCACCTTCACCATGGCCATCTCGAAATGAACGACCACGCCGAGAGAAGAAGCTCGTCATTGTGGAAGTTCTCAATTTACGACAAGACACCGCCACGTCCTAGTATGGTAATCTCGACGGCGTGACTGCACTTCACGCATCGAGAATACACTCAATATCATTCACTCCCCAGCATCAGTAGGAGGGAACATGGCTACTGCACAGTCATCAGAGAACCCTCTCTTTCCCCAGGGACTCTTGCTCTGCAACCTCAGATGGATTTCTCTTTCCGGCATTCAGCAAGAAATTTCCTCTGTGACACGTCTTACATGATTGCATCCTGTCCTTCGTTTTTCGGAGAGAACGTTTATGAGAAGTCATATCGACGATTGTTGGTCGCCCTTCCTCGTCTGATGGGTATTCAATATATCCTTATATGTATTGACCGTTTCACTTCACTGGCCAAGAAGCCAATTCCTCTCAAAACCGCCACTGCCGAAGTCACAGCTAAAAGCTGTCATGACTTCACTGAGTTGCGAAACGTTTCGGCTTACCGCTTACTGTGACACTGTCAAGGAAGAAAATATTATTAATGATTAAAAATTATATATAACATTAAAGCAACTGTGGTTCTATGGTCTTACTTGAATTGTGGTTTTCAAAGATTTTCTTGCTCTTGAGTTTTTCTTGGAAGCCCGGAGATCAACTCAAGCCTTGTGGCTGTGAGTCCATTAGCACTTAACATTACAACTTTAGTTAGGGTATAAACTTGATTATTTATAAGGCAAGCGTTTCTCAACCTTTTAAGCCTCGCGACCCCCAAAAGCCAAAACGCATAAAATTAGTAACCTTGCGACCCCCTAATTCCCCATATAATATATATATATATATATATATAATTCCTTATATATTTTTATGTAATACATATGTTATATATATATATATATATTATATATATATATATATATATATATATATAAAATTCATATATATATATATATTTTGTATATATATATATATAATAATATTTATATTATCATATTTTCATTCATTAAGACGAAGTTTTTTATGCATTTAAGTAGTTATTATTTTTACTTTTACTTAAGTATAACTTTTTATAAATAACAACTGTGTAACATTTAATTATAATTCATTAATTAATAAAAGCTGTTTTTCGTACATTAAATATTTTATTTTTTTGTGACCTACCGCGACCCCCCGTATATCCGCTCGCGCCCCCCTTGGGGGTCACGACCCCCCGGTTGAGAAACGCTGGTATAAGGCAAAGAGAATAGAGATAGAATGATAGTTGAAATATTTGAAAGGAAATTAGACAATTTACCTCCATACCCTTAACATTTTGATTATTAATTTTGATTTTCACAAACGCAACAATTAGGACCGTTATTGAATCAGTAATGAACTTTATTCTGATTTTTAGTGAAATTCTGGACAATTATATCCTTACATGGAGCCATTCCTCTCAAAACCGCCACTGCCGAAGTCATAGCTAAAGCTTTTATGACTCATTGAGTTTCGTGGTTTAACGTCCCGCTTACTGTGACCACGGATCAAGGTAGACAATTTGAATCTTTCCTTTGGAGAGATTTGATGCGCCTCCTGGGTTCTGAGCGCATCAGGACCACCAGCTTTCATCCGGCTTCAAATGGGATCATAGAAAGGTTTCACCGCCAGCTTAAGGCATCTTTGGCCGCTCACCCCCAGCATGAGCAATGGACTGAGGCTCTTCCTTTTGTACTCTTGGGCATCCGCTCCGCCCTCAAGGGAGATCTTCAATGCACAGCCACGGAACTAGTCTATGGCTCTCCCTTACGCTTGCCAGGTGAATTCTTTTCTCAATCTTCCCCTTCACCTTTGTCGGATCCTCTCTCCTACCTCACCCATTTGAAGAACTGTGTTGTGTCATGGAGACCATCACCTTCCAGACACCAGACAGTCCACTCTTTCATTCCGAGAGAACTGGCCACATGCACCCGTTTTCGTTCGTCACGATGCTCACAAGACTGCTCTACAGCCTCGGTATGACGGCCCGTTTAAAGTCTTGAGCAGGGCAGTGAAATTCTTCACCATTCAACGCCCTACGCGAACAGAGGTCGTCTGCATCGACCGTCTAAAGCCAGCTTTCCTAGAGGCCGACCCTCCGGAACCTTCCAACTTTCCACCTCCTCCAGGCATTCCGTTCCCTACTTCCCCTTCCCCCCTGCATTCCCTTCTCCACCTTCACCTCCTTTGTCTTCTCCTCCTGATTCTCCGCCTCCTTTTCCTTCAACACCTCCAGTACAGTCGCCTGTTTCTTCACCTCCTCATGCATCTGTCCTTCGTCACTCTGGCTCCATCACCAGGTTGAAAGAAGGGAGCCTGCTTGGGCGTGGGGAACGTGGCGCTTTATTTTCAATAAAATTTCCACCATTGAAACTGTAGCGGTCGGACAGACTCTACGCATTTCTTTTTCCTGGTCACTCACTTTTATTGCCGTGAGCTATAGCCTAGCGTTTCCACGTGCATTCATTTCCTCTAAACAACATACAGCGCGTGGTGCTAGCACGCAGCTTTACAACTACAAGTTTACAAAGCCTGGGGTTCAAGTTTATTCTGGATTGGATCCGGCTATGACAAGGATCCTATCTTGAAAGGTGTGTACATAGACCCATAACTGAGCAACCTCAATAAATGTTGATATTTGCCTTTGGAACTTTCAATCAACCTATCAAAATTGTAGTGGACTCAATCACAGAGTCTACAAAGTATCATGATAAAAAAAAAAAAAAAAAAAAAAAAAGCTAAGACACCATTGTGAAGGGAAAAATCCACTAAAACATTGTACTATAATTTAAAACTAAATATTATATGAGTGAATAAAGTAGAAGAAATACATGTGAGAGTATATAAGCGTTTTTATACGTGGCCTTCACCACAATACATGCGCGAGGCCAAATAAACGATAAAATAAACCAAAAATCACCCATATTATTTGCTTGACTCCTTTTTTTACATATCGTTTATTCTTACCTTCCTTGAAGAAGTAAAATTGTTTGATGTATGTGCAATGCACCAAATAAGTTTGAACAGTTGCTAAGACCACAACAGTGGCAAAGACCTAATTTGCCGCTAATTTGCTCATTTTAACATTTGTCGCTGTACATTGCGATGGTAGCTGCGTTTCCAGAAACCCGACTGCAGCCCGTTTGCAAAATCGACTCAGAAACGCTTCGAATTGAAAAAAATTACATTAACCAATCAGAGAACAGGAAATTTGAGCGCACCGGAAACGGCCGAATGCGCCCGTCGGATCAGCTGACAATTGTAAACAATGCCAGAGTTCTATCCGTTCAGTCCTACTTTTTGGGGTTTTTACTTTAGAAAAATGTGTAATATTTTTATAAATTGGAATTTATTTCAGGCAGAGATAGAAAGGAGGAGAAGAAAGTGTGTAAATTTGTAAAGATAATACTTGACTTATTGGTAATTCCACTCTTTAAGAATAAAATCTCTCTCTCTCTCTCTCTCTCTCTCTCTCTCTCTCTCTCTCTCTCTCTCTCTCTCTCTCTCTCTCTCTCTCTTTCTCTTTCTTTCTCTCTCTGCTCTCTCTCTCTCTCCTCTCTCTCTCTCTCTCTCTCTTCTCTCTTTCCTCTCTCTCTCTCTCTCTCTCTCTCTCTCCTCTCTCTCTTCATTATATAATATATATATATATATATTATATTTCATATATTTATATATATATATATATATATCAATTATATATATATATATAATTTCTAATAAAGATATATTTATATATATATATAATATATATATATTAGAACTATTTAAAATATTTCTAAATCTTCAAATAAAACGATAAATAAAATTCTACTTTTCTTTTTATTTTTTTTATTTTTTTAATATTACTTTATACTATAATAAAAATTTATATACTAATTATTTATATTTATATGATATATATATATTATATATATATATAATATTATATATATATATATATATATAATATATATCATATATATTGGACAGCCTCTAGAAGAGCCACAAATCCATATCTCAAAAAACTACAACAGCTACCGGGAAAAGGAATACATTGCGGGAATGCTGGTCTAATTTTAGAGCTAAAATATGTAAAAAAAAAAAAAAAAAAAAAAAAAAAAATATATATATATATATATATATATATATATATATATATATATATAATATAATATAATATATATATGTAGTATCTTTAATATATATATATTATATATATATCCTATATATGATATAATATATATATATTTATAATATTATATATATATATTATATATTATATATTAATATAATATATACTATCAAGAACTACAATAGCTACAGCGAAAAGGATACATTTTTGGAATCCTGGTAAAATTTTGAAATAGGGAAAAATGTAAAAAAAAAAAAAAAAAATTATTGTTAATAAAATTATAGTAAATATGATTAGAGAGCCTATTTAGAGACCTTTTATTGTTACGTCGTTTAAAATAAATAGACTTTCTATTAATTTTGCTTTTTTTAACTAAAGAATACCAAAGGGTATACCGCACCGATGGCAGGAGTCGCGGTCTCTCGGCCTTCCGGGAACTACGGGTAGACTAACTTCCCCCCTCCGGGGAGGGTCTCGGAACCCCCCGTCTTGGTACTTTGGGTGTCGGCGGGGTTCCTACCGCCGCTCCCCTACGCGGGTATCGAAAACGTCCCCCCCTGTGTTCCCGTTCGGCTCGAGGCCCCTTAAAATATCTATTATACGACATTTTACAAAAATAATATATATACTTATGGTCCTAAGCACCCCCCAAAAATACATAGCCAATTTTTAATGTTTAATTTTTATGTTTTTTTTTACATTTTCCTAACCAAAATTTACAAGAATCCAAAAAAAATGTATTTCACATTTCCCTGTAGCTTTTGTATTTTTCGAGATATGATTTTTTTTTTGTTTTTTTTTATTTTTTTTTTTTTTTTTTTTTTTTAATTACAGTTTCCTCGGTAAAATTTTGCCAGGAATTACAGCAATGTATTCCTTTTCCCGGTAGCGGTGTTGTAGTTTTTGAGATGATGGAGTCGCGAATATTTTCAGATGGTAATATATTATATATATATATATATATATAGATATTATACTATATATATTATATATTGATATTATATTATATATATATATTAATATATATATATTATACTATATAATAATGTATAATATATTATACTATATATATATTATATATAATATATATATAATATATAGAATATATAGTATATATAATATAATATATATATATATAGTTTTAAAATAAAAAAATAAAACATATTATCCTACTTTTATCCTTCATTATTATTATTTTTTAAGAGTATATCCTGAAGATTTTTCATAAAAATCAGGGGGTGACAACCCTCTGGGTAGGGTAAATACACCATATGATATAATATAAATTATATAATATATATATATAATATTAATATAATATATATATAATAATATATATATATATATATATAAATATATATAGGTACGGGTAACTAGTATGTAGTATACTATCCAGTAGATAAGAAAGAGATAGCTAGAAATATATATATATATAATATATATATATATATATATATATATATATATATATATATATATATGTGGTGTGTTGGTTGATGTGTATCGTGACATACGCAATGTGTGATTATATTTATACATGGATATATGGTTAGATAGAATTCTGAAAGAGGGTAGTATCAGCTTTGCAAAGGCATGTATTTGATTTTTAAGCGATCTTATAACATTTGGTGAGGGACCAGATGACTGGAAAACAGCATATGTTGTGCCTATTTATAAGGAAAAGGTATAGTAAGGAAGATTGTGGAAATTATAGGGCTCTTAGCTTAACATCTCTGGTTGTAAGGTTCTGGAAAAATTACTGAAAGTCATATAGAGAAATATTTAGAGAAGATCACAAGGTATTGTATGATCCCAGCACGGTTTCAGAAAGGGTAGGTCAATTGTCAGGACAAACCTTTTAGAATTATGGAATACATTTACTGACTTGCATTGGACCGACGGAGATCCAGTTTGATATTGTATATTTCTAGACTTTAATAAAGCTGTTGATAAGGTTCTCACATAGGCTGCATGAAAAAGTTATTTGGCAATGTGGTATAGGTGGGAGTGGTACAATGGTTGATAAAGGAGTGGTTTTGCGAAATAGAAAAACAGTGTGCTACAATAAAATGGAATAAATCAATCAGGGAAATAGTGTCAAGATGGTGTCCCACAGGGTCAGGGCTGGGCACTATTGTTCCTCATATATATAAACATGATTAGACCAGGGACTTAAAATGCAAGGTTTCTAAGTTTGCAGATGGAACCAAAGTGGCCACCTCAGTTAGGATAGTGAAGGATGCATAAAGATTCAAACTGATCTTGATAAACTTCTTGGGTGGCAGATAAGTGGCAAATGAATTTTAATAGTAGAAAAGTGTAAGGTTTCTTCACCTAGGTTTACTCAAATAAAAGGTTTTAAACTACGATATGAAGGGGGATTGGCTTGGAGTCTGTGGACCAAGAAAAAGATTTTAGGTGTGATTATAATGCCAGTGAATTTGAAAGTAGCTAACCAGTGTTTGGAAGCTAGAAATAAAAGCTAATAAGGATGCTGGGCATAATAAATCGCCAATGTTGTTTACAAGAGAAGGAAGTAATAGTAAACTGTATAATAGCTATGTTAGGGCAGTAATAGAGTATTGTGCAAAAAGTTTGGGCCCTTATTTAAAGAAAGACTTAGATAGTGCTAGAGAGAGTGCAACGTAGAGCACCAAGGATGATTTCTGGGTTTGAGGGGGTGAAGAGCTATGAGAGAGAGGGCTGAAGGAGTTAGGAATGTTTTCTGTAGAAAGCGATTTCTCAGAGGGGACACATGATACAAGTCTACAAGATATTTACATCTATTGATATTACAGAGACCAATAAATTGTTCATAGTAGAACATGGACAGTTGACCAGGGGGATAATAAGAAAATGAAGAAAGAAAGCATGCCATCTTTGATATTAAGGAACACATGGCATTCAGTAATAGGTTTGATAAAATTTGGAAGCGGTCTGCCAGATGAGGTTGATTTGAGTGGTGACTCGATGGGCAACATTAAGAACAGGGTTTTAAGGATTTGTTTATGGATAGGATTTTGGGTATCATATAATATATTGACGAAGCAAATTGGGGTTTTTAGTCTATGTAGTTATTAATGTTTAGATGGCAATGTTGTGACCAGTAACTTAGTTCGTATTAATGCATGTGGATGAGTTTGGGTTTATATATATATAGGCACAATATTTCATTAGTTTTGACTAAGCCAAAATGGTGGATTGTAGTTACAGTAATTTGACAAGCCTAGGGTGCCTTTGTGGGTTTTGCATGAGCATGTTTCGGTAGTGGGTTGACTGTGACAGTCTCGATAGGCCCATGTGGCTGCTTACTGTCTCTATAATTGTTAATGTCTTAATGTCTTAATATATATATATATCCTATAATATATTATATAATATATATATATATATATATAATATAATATATAAATATATATATATATATAGTATATATATTAGATATATATATATATATAATATAATAATATTATATATAATATATTATATATATTATATATATAATATATAATAATATATTATAATAATCTATATATATATATATATATAATATATATTATATATATTAATATATCTATATATAGGGGCGTAACTAACGGCCCCGCAGACCCCGCGGTGCGGGGGGGCCCAGGTAAAGGGGCCCATAATTGCGAATAGCAAACAAACGAAATAATAAATAAATATGAAAAATACATAATTTACACAAACATATATATATATATATATTATATATATATATATATATATAGATATATATATATATATATATTATATATATATATATATATATATATATATATATATATAGTATATTTTATCCCTATAAATATAGGCTACTATATATATATATATATATATATATATATATATATATATATATATATATATATAGTATATATATATATATATATATATATATATACTAATAAATATATATATATAATATATATATTATATATTAATATAATATAATAATATATATATATATGTATATATATATATATTATTATATATATAATATATATATATATATATAATATAGATATATATATTTATATATTATATATATATTATATATATATATATATATATTATATATTATATATATATTATATATATTATATATATAATAATATATATATATATATTATATATATATATATATATATTATATATATATATATATAAATATAAGTAAAAAAGATGCATCTCGCCCGACTATACAAGCCTGAAAATTTGATGTTGATCGGACAATTATCCAATATTTCACTTTTTCAAACATTATGAATTTTTGGAAAAGTGAAAACTGCATTTATATTTTTTCTACTTATCCGATCAAACATCAAAATTTTCAAAGCTTGTATCAGTCGGCGGAATACCATCTTTTTACTTAGATAATCGTTTTTTTGTATACTCAAAAAGAAAAATTTTTTAAAAAAATTTCCAAACATTTTTTTTTGAAAAATTTGTTCCAAGAACAAATCTAAACTATGAATATACAAAGAAATTATCTAAGTAAACAAGATGTGCCTCTCCACCGACTTCAGTTTGCCTGAAAATTTCCTCCACTTCGCCCCGAAAACAGGAAAAACACTATCGCCAATTCTCATTCAAATAAAAAAAAAGTGGGTTTGGAAATTGGACAACGCTGAGTCCAAAATTCAAAAAATCGGAAAATCCTTTTTGACTATTGTAGGTAATGGACTTATCATGGCATATTTTCAAGTTTGAAGTCATTTGAAAAAAATTGTAGTTGAAACGAAAATGTCAAAAAACATGGTTTTTTAAAAATGGAAATTCCGAAAGAATGACTACAGTCACAGCGGAAAACACCCGAAAAACAACGTTCTAGGAGGGCCAAAAAAGCTTACAGTTTCTGGGGTTTATAGCGGTCAAAATCAGTGAAAATTCAGAATTTTATGTCCAATTTTTAGGGGGGGTTGAAAATTGGGGAGTGGCCTTAAGATAATTGCACCTCCCCTGAAGAAATTTTTTTTTTTGGTTTTCTATAACAGTAACAGAGGAACAGGCCAAAACTTTGGAAAAAACAAAATTAAGTATTAGATAACAAAACTTAATGGTGAAAAAAATGCAGACTCAAGAGGCTAATGATGGAGAGTAAATATGCGAAGGGAAATATTCAGGACTTCAGGCTCGTATAGTATATAAAAAATTGTTCCAAATGCAGAACACATTCATTGTGCAGCTGTAAAAATATAGAGACAGTTAAAAAGCCACATGGGCCTATTGAGGACTTTCCCAGTCAACCCACTACCCAAACATGCTCATGCAAATCCACAAAGCACCCTAGGGCTTGTCAATTTGTTGTAACTACAAATCCACCAATTTGGCTTAGTCAAAAACTAATGATATATAAATATGATACCCAAACCATCTACAGGCATTAATAACTAAGTTATGGTCACACATGCCATCTAACTATAACTATATCACAACTAAAAAACCCGCCAATTTGGCTTCGTCAATATATTATATGATTCCACCCATCCATAAACGAATCTAACCCTCTTCTTAAATGTTGCAATCGAGTCGCACTCAACAACCTCCTCTGGCAGACTATTCCAAAATTTAACAACCCTATTACTGAATGCATGCTTTCTTATATCAAGATGGCATGCTTTCTTCTTAATTTTCTTATTATGCCCCCTGGTCACCTGTCCACTGTTCGACTATGAAATTTATTAATCTCTGTTTATATTATCAATAGATGGTAAATATTGTGTCAGACTTGTATCATGTCCCTCTGAGAAATCGCCTTTGTCTACAGAAAACATTCCTACTCCTTCAGCCTCTCTCATAGCTCTTTACCCTTCAAACCCAGAAATCAATCCTTTGCTCTACGTTGCACTCTCTCTACCATATCTAAGTCTTTCTTTAAATAAGGGGCCAATTGTGCACAATACTCTATTACTGGCCTAACATAGCTATTATACAGTATTTACTATTACTTCGCTTGCCTTATAAACAAACATTGCGATTTATTTTAAGCCCAGCTATTCTTATGAGCTTTATTTCTAGCTGTCCAAACACTGATTAGCTACTTTCAAATTACTGCTTATAATCACACCTAAATCTTTATCTTGGTCCAAGACTCAAGCCAATCCCATTCATATCGTAGTTAAAACTATTATTTGAGTTAACCTAGTTGAAGAACCTTACACTTTTTACTGTTAAAATTCATTTGCCACTTGATCGCCCACCCAAGAAGTTTATCAAGATCATTTTGAATCGTTATGCATCCCTTCACCATTCCTAACTGAGGTGGCCACTTTAGTATTATCTGCAAAACTTAGAAACCTTGCAATTTAAGTCCCTGGTCTAAATCATTTATATATCATGAGGAACAATAGCTGGCTCCCAGCACTGAACCCCTGTGGGGACACCCACTCTTCACTGATTTCCCATGATGATTTATTCTCATTTAGTTGTACACACTGTTTTCTATTTCGTTTAACCACTCGTTTAATCCAACCATGTTACCACTCCACCTATATCACATTGCAATAACTTTTTCACTTCAGCCATTATTGTGGCGGGAACCTTATCAAAGCTTTACTAAAGTCTAAATATACAAATCAACTGGATCTCCTCGGTCCAATGCAGTCAGTAATGTATTCCAAAATTCTAAAAGGTTTGTCTGACATGACCTACCTTTCTGAAACCGGCTTGGGAGTCGTACAAATACCTTGTTATCTTTAATATTTCTCTAGTTGCCTTTTCAGTAACTTTTCCAGAAACCTTACAACCAGAGATGTTTAAGCTAACTGGCCTATAAATTTCCAAAATCCTATCCTTACTACCTTCTCTTATAAAATAGCCAAAATAATTTGTGTCTTTCCAGCATCTGGTTACCCACCAAATGTTATAGATCGCTTAAAAATCAAATTCAGTGCCTTTGCAATGCTGGTACTACCCTCTTTCAGAATTCTACCATATATACCATCAAGAGTTATAGGTACAATTCTATTCTTGATAGTTGGTATCTTTTACGTCCAAAAATTTAAATAAGATTTCCCTTTTGATAATCTTGAAATAACTATTAGTCTCCAAACTATTATCAAATCTTTCCTCAGTAAACACTGAAGCAAAATAAGCATTGAAAATGTGCAACTCTATATAATTGGACCAATTTTCCTATTCTTACTTTTAAATTTATAAAAGTAAAAAACTTCTTCGGGTTCTTAATTACTATTCCTTGCTAAATTAATTTCTTGCCTCTCTCTTTGCCTTCCTTATTGACTGGTTAAGAGTTAATTATTTTTCTAAATTTCTTAAAATGTTCCCTATTACTACCCTTGAATAGTTTAAAAAACATCTACGTTTTTCATTAATTTTCTCTCTTATCTCTCTATTCACCACAAACAGGTTTTTCTCTTCGCCACCCTAAGGGTTTATCTCATTAAAACATCTGACTGCATATTCAATTAAAGTTAGCTTAAAATGTCCACATTGATAAAAAAAACCCAAAAAGTTTTTTTTTGGTTTTTTCTTTTTTAAAAAAAAAAACTCTTATTCCTATCTTTCTTAATCGCATGGTTTCGGTCGTAATTGGTAAAATCACCATTTCGGAAATCCAAGATCTTTTCCTTATTAACTTGCGAATTTGGGCCCAGATATCAGCATTCCATATTAAATCTATTATATTATGGTCACTAAGTCCTAAATTCTCCTCAACTTCATCCACCATACTTTATTCATCGTTAGTTAATATTTAGTCTAATAGTGCATCGTGTCTTGTGGGTTCAATGGACCCATCTGACAACAAAAAGCTTTCTAGTATCATTTAGAAATACTGAACTACTCATGGTCCGTATTAGACAAAGGAATCCCATTTAATGCCAGGAAATTAAAAAATCACCCATTATGACTTATACCCCTTTTTCTTTACTGTGGCATGCTTTCTCAATTTCTTTTACAATTTCTGAGTCTAATTCTTGACTCTGGCCAGGAGGTCTATAAAATGCCCCTATTCTATATGATTTATTAAACATAAGGATATCTTCCCATACCGATTCAATATCATGATTAGTTTTAAAGTCAGTCATTAATACAGATTGATTATTGCTTTTTAATTTAAAGCGCCACACCCCCACCCTTCTTTCCTCTACGCTGGTATTAAATAAAGTGAATATCCGTCTATTCCATATTCCTGAACGGAGTCTCCATATAATTCTTCATTACCCATGCCTCAGTTATGCAAATAATGTCAAGATTAATCATTTATCTTGGTATAAACTAATCAGCTCATCTTTTTTAATTCTAAGGCTATGAGCATTTGTGTTAAAAGCATTTGATACTCGAAATGCTGTTTTTTTTATTGCTATCATCATTTGAGCCTGTAACACTAGTTTTATTTATATCACCACCATTACCGTTACCATTGCTATTATTTTGTATCCAGATTTAGCCCATCCCCCCCAACTTTGTGCAGCTTATTTAAATTTAATTCTTAATGATTCTGTAAAAGATATAATGTCTCTTCAAAAAATTTATGACAAACTGGAAAAAAGTATATGTGTATTTGCAGTTCTAGTACAGCTCGGTGGCAAGAAATTAACAGCCTGTTCAAAAAATAACGAATGCATCACAAAAAACACTAAAAAAATTGTGTCCAACTAGGTGTCATCCAAGTATGATTCCTTTACAAGCAATAAAAAACAATTTCAAAGTATTTTGCAATTCTTAT
>JABUQX010020545.1:10000-12500 GCA_015478945.1 Trachelipus rathkii | reverse complement strand
GATGCCAGATTCTTCTAGAGAGACTCTACTTGTTTAACCAGACGAGTTTCAGTAGAATATGTAAGATGTAGTGGAAGTCAATAAGTTCCGGTTCTGACCGAAACTTTTCCAAGGTTCCGGAAAGTTCTCGTTCCGGTACATCCCTAATATAGCCCCTATAGCTATATATTTTTTTAAAGAAAGTTTAAAATATATTGTTCTGAAAATTTTAAATCGCTAGTTTTGTCATTTTTATAAGGATAACACTATCAATGCTTTATTTTGATTTTTGATATATCGATTTCATTGATATTTTTTCAATCAGTAATTTTGTATGATTTTCAATAATTTGATTGTATAGCCTAAACAAAATTTACGTAAATAAATATGAAATGTAAATAATTTTGTAAAATGAATTTTTTTTATGTGCATTATAATTAAAAAAAATTTAAGAAATGAATATATATATATAACAACGCTATAAAATTATATATATATATTATTATATATATTATTATTAAACCAATATTTACTAAAAAATTACTTTATTTTTTAATTATTTTAAATTTTTATTTAAATATATATTTATATATATATATATATATATATGGTATTATTCTATATTTGAATCAGTCCATATTTTCTGAAAAAATTTTCCAAGTTCAAAAAATTTTCAAAGTTCAGAAAAGTTAAAAGTTTTTTAAGAAAATTGTTTAGTGGCAAGTTTCTGGCATAATTCCGGAAGCTTGCCACTAAAGAATTTTCTTAAAAAACTTTATTAACTTAAACTTTTCTGAACTTAGAAATTTTTTTGAACTTAGAAAATTTTTCAGAAATATACACGTGATATCAAATCTAGATAGTTTACATAATATTAGTATATATAATATATATATATATATATATATATTTATAATATATATATATATATATATATATATATATTAGAATATATATATATATATATATATATATATATATATACCGTATATATATATATTATATACTATATATATATATCATATATATATATATGCTATTTAAGTAATTAGCTAAATATATTCTTTGTCAGTTTATTGTAGAGTGATCAAAGCTATTAATACTTTATACAAAATACTAGATATACAATATTGAATAACAAATGGAAAAGTTAAGAATTATTAATAAATATTGTAATGAAGATGAGGAAGAATAAAAAATGTAATATTTTTTTAACAAAATAAGTCCAAATTTACATTATACATAATTACTATTTTTATGGTTACAGTGTAGGAAATTGAGGCCTCATATTATTCATTAGGTTCAGCATATACTGCATGGTGATGGATCTTTTATATCAGGTGATGATTATTAATGAAGAACTGGAGATAATGATATAAAAGAATGTTCAAATATTTCATAGTCATAGGTGGATCATGCACCATCGGTTGGCCACCCATGATATGTATGCAATATATGACATGTATAATTAAGAGATTTTTCTTTGTTGTTAATGATGAATCCTTTTAACAAACTAAATAGAATTTTAATTAAAATGCAAGTAATATTGAAATTTTTGTTATAAGCTTTCTTACAGTAACACATTGTATATAATTATGTAAGAGAATTTTTCATAATTGTGATATACTTTAATATGTATATATATATGTATTGAAAATACAGTGCTGAAAATTTACACACACAAACACTTGAAAAATACTTTAATGCATAACAGAAATTTTATTAACTTAACTAAACCTAACCTTACTCTAACAGTAGCAACTATATCTAACATCTGCGACAAGCTATATGGATCAACATTGCCATAAATAAAAGTTGCAATGCTTACTGTTTAATAAAACAAAAGATTTTCAATTGAATCTTATTGTTAATTACCCTAATTTGATTTTTGTTTTTTCAAAATTTTGATGGAATGTAATTTAATAGATTAAACAAAATTAGTGTTCAAAATGTAAGATTTACAAATTATGGTGCAGAAATTGAAGAATTTCAGCTTTTTCAGGTGAAAGTTTATTTCGTTTTAAGCAGATGTTGCCAGCTTGGATAAATATTATTATTATTATTATTATTATTAGATGGTGTGGAACAAGTATTTTCTTTTGCAAAATCTGGAATATATATATATGATATTTCTTTTGTTACTTAAATTAAGGTTCTTAGATGCTACCAAACTAATAGAGTAGGTATTGTATGTCTAATAGCATTTATATTGAACAGGTATGCTATTTATTATATAAAGTCTGCTCTGTCTAGAACAGAATTTTCAAAGTCAGATCATCAGACTAATTTCAAATCTGGAGTTGCAATATTCACTTCTATGTTTTTCTATTCAACTTTTAAATATTTTTACTAAAACTTTACTACTAATGGTGTTAAACTAAATTCTCTTTATTTCTAATATCACTCTTGCAACCTTTCATATAAATTGGCACAAAACAAACAATTTTCCAACTCTGGCAGTTATTACCCAATTTAAATAAATAAAGAAAAGTATTTTTTTTTTTTTTTTTTTAAATTTTGT
>JABUQX010020545.1:5000-7500 GCA_015478945.1 Trachelipus rathkii | reverse complement strand
TCATATTTGGTTGTGCCCAAAGTATATTTATTTTATAAATTAAAATAGTATCTTTAAGAATAATAAGGACGGTTTACATCTAATAACATTTTTTGTTTGCCGCTTTTCAAGAAATATTACATTTCATTTGCCAGTAAGTATTAACAAAGTTTAGCATACTAAGCCTTTTATGTTTTAACATAAATACATTTACAAGAGGATTCTTTCACTAGATACATGTAAAGAATAAATAATATGAAAACCAGAGACCTCAATTAATCAAGCTGAAAAGATAAAATATAAAAACGCTATTACTCAAACACGACATAATAATATACTCCTTTAATATAAAGATAGATTATCATGGTCAATTACTCAAATTCAAAATTTCACAAAATTGTGATGCAACATTAACCGCTTTCACTGATGCTGGCCGAGAGCTGTTCATTTTTGGGGCGATTACATTCCTACCTACACTATAAATAGGCTCGCTGTCGACTGATGAAATGATTCTCTTCTGTAGGCAGCATCTCCATGTTTCGTAGAGCCTCATCTCTTTTCAGATTTGCAATTTGAATTATCTTTGCTCCTTGATGACTGTCGTCTTCAGTTTTTTCGATGAGGTTTCCTTAGTGTGATTTCCTATGAAGGTGAATGAGATGTCAATGCAATTTCGGCCATGAACTTATCAAAGTCTAAACCTATATCCAAATCCTCTCATCTTCAGTAGGTTTATTTGCTGAAAAGCCACCATCATCACTATCAGTGCTGTTGCAAGGGGTTGCTGATAAGGCGGCTTCCACTTCTTGCGAATCGTTTTTTTTTTTTTTTTTTTTTTTTTTTTGTCAAGCGAGCCAAGCTCCTCGGTTAAGCTATTTCAATGCATTCTAGAAGTGGTTCACCGTCGGAGATGCATTCTTGTGGGGTTTTCATCCTAGCTAAGGAATTCCTTATTAGAACCTTTTATTTTTTTTAAAGTTGTCACCGCCGCCTATTCAGGAAGGGTTTGTTGAAACGCCTCAAAAATTCATCTAACGTAGATTACGCAGATGAGCACAGACGTAGGAATTTAAGTGAGGGAGATTAATTGAGTAGGGAAACACAGATGATGAAAGAGAATTTCACTAGAACAGAGGTGGCAGGAAAGAAAGAAGCACCGCAGCGAACCTGTCTGGAGTTACTAACATCAATATCAACACAATAACTCATGTGCGATACAGCACCCCTTGTGTACGAGGGCGTCGTAAAGGTGGTGGTACGCGAGTGGAAGTTCCCTCGAGCACTTGCCGCTACGGTACCTATAGAAAAGGGATAAAACACCAACTTCGCGCCGAAAAGATAGAGGGTGAAGTGATTACAATAGTACAGGAACAGTTTATAAGCCTTTGGCCTTTGACTCGATCCTATCCAAAGCCGGGTGAAACCAGAGCCCTCCAGAATATGAGAGAAGTACTCCATACAAGGACGCGACGAGACCTGTATAGCTGGAGTAAAAGATGAGGCCAAAGGTAAAATATGAGAGAGTATATATCGCAGTCTAAACAGAAACTCCCAATTTCTTTGAGGCGCCCTAACCGTTGTGAATTGAGGTTTTCCCAGAACATTTTTTTGTTTATGTTAAGCCCAAGGATGTTTAGATTGTCAACAGGAGAGACGAGAAAACCGTCGAACGAGATAGGAAAGATAGGAAAGTTAGAAGAGGGAGATTTGTAGAAGTGGGTTTTTAAAGACATTAAATTTCACAAGCCTTTAGCGACCCAACTTGAAAATTCTATCTAGACTCAGTGAGAATAGAAATCGAAAAAATTAAGACGAGAGGCAATTCTGAAGTAAAGAGGGAGCACGAACTGAAATTAGTTGTAAGAATCTAAGGGTCGCGTTAGTCGGCATATGAGTGGTTAGAATTAAGATGTGCAGGTGAAAGATCATTAATCGAAAGACAGCGAATACATTTAAGGAGATAAACACAGAACCTGAAGGAACCCACTATTGACCAGAAAAAAAGAAGAAGTCTCCCCAACAACAACAGCGATATTGAGCGATTTGAAAGAAAAACTAGACATAAGTAAGCAAAAGAGAAGAAGGAAACCCAAAGGAAGGGGAAGCTTTGGAGAGGTGCCGCGTGCCATAACCGGTCCAACATGCTTTGGATACTGTCAAGCGTCACACACCAGTCTCTGCGTAGTTTCCCTAAGAGGAAAACATAAATCTGTTAAATTGGAAAGTATATATCGCCAGTAGATCTCGAGCGCCGAAAGCCGTACTGGCAATCGGAAAGAAAGGAATGAGATTCCAGATGATCTAAGAAGTGAGAGTTGAAAAGGGTTTCAAAGATCTTAGATAGAATACAAGTTAGAGCTATAGGGCGATAGTTAAAGGTTCAGAACTGCTTGCTTTCTTCTGAATCTTTTAGAATCAGCGCGCTTCCACATGAAGGAAAGTTGATAGTATTGGAAGCATAGAGAATATAGTTGAACGAGGGGGGGGGCCGGGCGGGGGGGGGGGGGTCCCCCCCCCAGAG
>JABUQX010020544.1:0-10490 GCA_015478945.1 Trachelipus rathkii | reverse complement strand
TTACGCCCTTCTCTACACCACACGACTCCCTAATGGGTTCATTCCTCATTTTATCAATTCTTCTAACACCTAACACGCCCCTAAGATTGCCCATCTGAGAACTTAGTACCTTAGATCAATACCTCTTATTCCAGATCATAGTTTCACTACTATACATTAACACAGGTAACAACATACTCTCGTGCAAAACCCTAGCGCATTCAAGACCTAGTCCTTTCACATATACTAAGGATTTAATTGTATCAGCCACTTTCCTACTACACACTGCATCATCCGTTCCCTTTTAATCCAACATATATCCTAAATATTTTAACTCAGATACTTGTTCCAGATAAAACAAAACACATCCATGCCTTACTCCGCTATTAATATTAAACCAATCACTTTCGACTCTATTTATTCTTACAAACGCTTCACTATCGTCATACATAATTTTGATTCCATTCAGAAAAATAACACCACCACCATATATCACTAACACCTACCACAGAGCTTCCTTATTAATCCTGTCATACGCCTGTTGCAAATTCATAAAACCTAAATACAATTTATTCTTCTACTCTCATTTTCTCAATCATTTATTTCAATGTAAAAATTTGATCCACACATCCTCTACCACTTTTAAATGCACCTTGTTCTTCACCAATCAGTCCTTCAGTTACTCGACGAACTCTTTCAACCAAAATAGTAGCATATATCTTCCCTACAACACTCAAACTAATTCCCTTATAGTTCCTACAGTTCCCCTTATCCCCCATATCCTTATATATTTGGGTACTATTACACCTCTCCTCTTATCTTTCGGAACTATACCCTCCATAAATGCTTTGTTACACAACTTAAAAATCCATTCAATCACCATCTCGCCTCCATTCTTGATCATTTCATCAGTAATTCCATTGATGCCTGCAGATTTACCATTTTTTTTTTCAACTTCATCACCCTACCCATTACCTCCTCCGCAAAATACCTATTTCTTCTTACACCATCAAACCCACATACATTCCTTATCGCCATGTTATCCAGATTTTCGAAGTGTTCTCTCCACACTCTTCTCACATCCATTTCATCAGTTACGAAAGAACCATCCCAATTCATTATTCCATGCAGATTCTCCTTACTCTCATTCTTAACCTTTCGCGCTTCCTTTCAGAAAAGCTTCCTATTCCCTTTAAGTTCTCATTCATCCTCCTTCCAAACTGTTCATTTACCTCTTTTTTTCCTCCTACATATGCATCTTTTAATATTCCTTTTTTCCTCATATAATTCCAAACATCCTTTATGAAGCCTCATCATTGGCTTTTAGTACATTTAACCATGCTTTTTTTTTTTTTTTGCTTTTAACCGCTTGCATCACCTCTTCATTCCACCACTCACTGTAATATAGTTCTTTATATATATATATATATATATATATATATATATATATATATATATATATATATATATATATATATATATATATATATATATATATATATATATATATATATATATATATAATTAGAAAGTTAATGAAAATAAAATTATGAATCAGCAGTTTGGGTTTTTTTCAAGAAATTATACAATAATACAATAATAAGCTAAACCTACTTACAGGTGGCCTCAAGAAATTTTCTTGTGAAAACTCAATTAAAAACCTTTCCCATAAATAATCGACTATATGACGAAGTTAAGTTTTACAAATATTATACATTAATAGTTAATACTAAGCAATAGTGGAAGATATTTCTATAACAGTTCTTAATAGCGACTTCTAATATCAAATAGCATTTAGTAAGTAAAATTTCTAACAAAAAATTATATCACAGAATTAAAATGCAATTACCTTAAAGCCGTGATTAGAGTCTTAAGACCTTGCTTATCTTTAATAATGAAACCCTTGTAGTCCAATTTGGCAATAACTCCTCTAGGAGTGATATTTGGCGCTACCTCTAAAACACCTTTCATGAAATTCTCTACATTCCATGTTCCAAGAGGCCCTGACGCTCCTGACCCAGACTGGTTTGGTACTCCTGTTTCGTTGCTCAAGCCACTTTGAGATCTTCCAGGTGGACCAACTATTTTGTCTTTTGAGTCCATCCATAATGAACTAGGATCGTTTATACTCTGAAAACAAAATAGATATGCCACTATATATATATATATATATATATATATATATAATATATATATAATATATAATAATATTATAATTATATAAGATATATATATATATATATATATATATAAATATATAATATATATAATATATAATATATAATTATACAATAGAGTCCCCAAGGAGCCATTCTTTTACCTACACTCTTTAACCTTTTTTATGCACGACTTCCCTTATCCCCCTTTATTAAAAATTAATAGTTATGCTGATGATCGAACAATCCCAGCACAAAATCATTCTATAAACAAAGCATGCAAAGAACTTCAACAATGTATAATCCAAGTGGAGCAGTGACTAACGACGTCACCTTAAAAATCAGCCATTACATTACTCACCCCAGACAGAAGGGAATCTAACATCCACCCAGCAATATTCCTCATCAAGCAATAGATTCCCTCTCAATAAAGACCACCACCATCCTAGGTTTGACCTTGAATACGCACATGACATTCACCCCCTACATCAACAATATCACTTCAAGATCCATACATTAACTAAATGCACTTAAAACTCGTAACTGGAACAAACTTCGACCAACATATAAAGAAACCATCCCAATCGTATACAGACAATACTAAGACTCCTTCCTAAATTATGCATCACCTGCCCTAGGTTCCTCCCCACAATATTCCAAAATTAGAAACCATACAAAATAAGGCTCTCTCAGGATAACAGGTAGCCTTCTTTCCACACCCATCCATCATCTATAAACTCTTGTGTTTTTAAAACTTATTCAAACCACGATACCCCGGTCCTCATATTAAGTTAGTGATTGCCAAATGGCAAACACTTAGAAGTTTGTGTGAAACCCACTAATGTAAGAGAAAATTAAATTCATTTTTAAAGCAATTATGATCTTCCCCCACCCCAAGCAAGTCTTGAAGCACTTATTTGCAACTACAGAAGTCAAAGGAAATAAATATAGTAGTAGTTTTATAAAACTGCAATATTCGTTATTTTTTTAATTAAAGTCACACCTCGCAGACTTTGCTCGATCCTAGGTAAACGCTACCAAACCCTAGTCCATTGCCTCGAGACTCGGTCGCTCTAGTATTGCGCCAAGATAGCTGAAAATTGCAAATGAAAGCTCCTGCATTAAAGGAACGAATTAACTCCTGAAATATCCCATCCGAAATCTTTTAGCAAAAAATTACAAGAAAAAAGGAAAAACCAATTTCAATAATAATCATGTAAAATTTCTTAAAACAAAACAAATTCTAAAACCTTTTAACTTAAAAATATATCAATATATTTCTATTATTTAAACATTTTGATAAATTTTTATAAAAATATAACAAATATACCCGGATGCCCATCTTTGAAATTTTCAAATGACAAAGCCTTAGTCAATAAACCAATTCATAATGCAAGTTAATTCTTCTTTTAATATTACCCCCATTTCTTCAAGTTTAACCTATCTTTATTTTTTATTTAAAATGTTGAAAATTATATATTATCAAATACTAAGCTTTGATAAAAAAAAATTTAATAACAATCATTTATAGAAATGCCGCATTACTTTATAACTGGGGTAAAAAAAAAATTTATTCTTAGAAATATATTTCTCTATTCACATCATTTAGAAAAATTAGAAAATTTCAAGAATTTGAAAATAAGTAATAAATAACCTTTTATTCAAAAATCATACTTGTTTGCCATGATTTAACTGTGCTAGTTCATAACTTGTAGTAAAGGCCTACTACTATTTATACTATTTTGTTCATAAGGAAATTACTAAAAAGTAAAACAATTTTAAAACTAACCTGCTCTGACTGAATTCCATTTTGTCTTTTAACCATAATACCAAGAACTTTAGCCACTGCTGCATTCGTAATATTATCACTACCTATAATGTAAAAATATACCAACAAATAACCATGGTCATTACAAAAAGTTGCTACTCACAGTTACAAGAAATGTAGTCAGACAGGGAATCCCGTACAACTAAAGAAGTATAGATTAATCACCAAAATATACTATACTCACTTATTATAATATAAATATATATATATATAAGTATATATATATAATCACTATAACTAATTATAGAATATACTTATATATACAGAATATTCATATTATACACTACTTACCTTTACTATAGCATCAACACTCACACAAATGTTACTTTGAAACTTAAGCAGAACATAAGCATTTATGCCTGGTAAAACATCATTTGATGTTCCTGACGATAATTTATTTGATCATCCTGATGCATTATTTGATTGTCCTGGTAGTTCTTCAAATGGTCTTATTAATTCTTGGGAAGTTGATACCTCTTCCAAATCTCTTAAAGATAGAGTAGTACTATGAGGACTTGATTTTATTCTTCTTCCTCTCTTTGTAATTTAGATATATTCTTTTTTCTGGTCTGTATCGAATCTAATAAAAGGAGGACTAACTTCACTACCTCTATATCTTTTTGTAGGGAAATCTTCTCAATTTTTTCTGCACATGTTAAATGCTGAAGAGATATATCCCACAACTTTTAAATCCAGATTGGATATTAGTTTTAAATTTGTCACCATAGTTGTTCAGTAGTTATAATAGTTTCTGTGGAAAGATTTGGTAGAATTGTGAATATTTTCCCTGTGGTTTTCTTGAAATTTTCCCAAACCTCCTCCTGTTCAGATTTCAAAGGATGGAAAATAACATTTATTGATTTTAGCAATGTTCTAATTGTATCCGATCGAAAGTTCAAAAACAAATTTAATAATTAATTTTAAATAACTAATTTTAATTAACAATCTCTACAAAAATTATAAAAAAATAATAAAATCTATAAACCTGAAATATTAGCTGCGTGCCCGAAGCCACGACTGCAGCCCGGCGGGCACACAGGCGCATATGCTCGTTTCCCGAGGCCGTTTGCGCACTTCTAACGTCATGTAAACGTCACAGTCAGGCGCCCGTTGTTAAATCCTCGAATTCGGGAATTAGTAAACGGGCGGGATGCGGCAAATTTCGAATATTTTTGTTCAAAACAAATTTCTTTACAAACATGTGTCGCGAAATATCACATTCACAAAATGACCCCAGAGTTGCCAAAGTTTTCATTTATATTTAGTTAACTTTATATTAAGGATACTTAATATATCGTATTATTTCATAAAATAGATAATATAAGTATAAGAGTATTTTTACAATTGTCAGCTGATCCGACGCGCGCATCGGCCGTTTCCAAGTACTCAAATTTTCTGTTCTCTTACTTGGTTATGTTGAATGTTTTAATTTCAATTCGGAAAGCGCGTTTTCCCAAGACGTCGATGATTGCCACCACGCAATCTTCACGCGCCACGCGAGAACATACGGCAGACGTATTGTACGTTCTGTATTTGAAACCTTGCGTACAACCTGCATTTTCTCGAGAGCTACTCGCAATAGTTGACAGAAATTCCATCCCATCCACAGCTGAGATTTGGACACTATTTTTACGTTTCTTCGGGACAAATATATTTTCTTTAAATAAATTGCTTGTTACGCAGGGTTCCTAAGCCAGACGGAGGACAGAGAGGGGAGCTCGATGCAATCCCACACTGTATAGTCCCCCCACTCACCAGCACCTCACACACGACGATCACTAGGCCGAGAAACCCCGCTCTGTCCATTCTTGTTTACCCGGGGTATTCGTTAGTGTTAAAAAAAAAATCAATCATTTTGCACCTTGCTTGTTCCGTCGGACTAAGTGAGCATCTTCGATTTCTAAAAAAACTAATTTTTCAAACAAATTTAACAAATTTAATTGTTTAAAAAGCGTTGGGACTTTGATGTTATATTAAAACAGGGTAAAATGTCTCCTGATTAACACTATCATTTTTTTTTCGTAGCTGTTATAGTATTCTCCACATGCCATCGCATTTTCGAGATCTTGACACTTTTTTAAGTCAGATAGTAATATATTTATTATTATATATTATATAATTAATATATATTATATATATTATTAATATATATATATATATATATATATATAGGCTTATATGTATCCATTAACAGCAAAAATTTTTGAATCAGATATCGATTTATTATGTTTTGATTTTTTGGTTTATTTTTGTGAAGTTCTAAAAACTACAAAAATGTTTTCTTTAAACAAACTGTTACAAGTTGTAGATATAATATATATATATATATAATTATATGTATATATAATATATATATAATATATAATTATATATATATATATATATATATACTATAATATATATATTCATTAAATGATCCTTAGATTAGGTAGATTAATAAGGAAGAATCGTCATTAGTTAATTCAAAAATATCTATTAATCCATTGTCATTATGCCACAACAACGTTCATTTTTTAAACGTGCGTAGGCTACAGAATACAAAAAATAAATTAACAATTAGTATATTCCGCCTTATATAAGTATAACGCTACGGTATTATTCTGCGGCTTCACCAAATAAATTAATAAAAAGTCATTAGAATTTAAAATTAGTATATATTTTTATTATATGGAATTGAAGAAATTTTGCTGTTAATGAAATACATTTTCCATTATTATAGATATTATATATATAATATATATATATATATTAATAATAATTATATCATATATATAATATATATATATATATAAAATAATAAATTATTATATATATATATATATATATATATAGCATATGTATAATATCAACGTGCCATGGACTTCGTCTCAGGGTAGGCAGGCTTAATTTAATACATATATATATAATATATATTACTATATTATATATTTATAATATATATAATAATATATATATATATATAATATATATATAATATATATAGAGAGAGAGGAGAGAGAGAGAGAGAGAGAAGAGAGAGAGAATGAGGGGAAGAGTCAGGAGATAAAGAGAAAGAGAGAAGAGTGAGAGAAGAAGATAGAGAGAGAGAGAAGAAGAGAAGAGAAGGAGAGAAGAGAGAGAGAAGAGAGAGAGGAGAAGAGATGAGCCACAGAGAGAGAGAAAGAGAAATGAGAAAGAGAAAGAGAAAGAGAGATAGAGAGGGTTAGAGAAAGAGAGAGAGAAATAGAAAAAGAAGAGAAAGAAAGAGAGAGAAGAGAGAGAGAGAGAGAGAGAGAGAGAGAGAGAGAGAGAGAAGAGAGATAAGAGAAGAAGAGATGAAGAGAGTAGAGAGAGAGAGAAGATGAGGAAAAATAATATTAATATATACAGAATATAAGGGGCTTATCGCTGTCTTGTTTCCCGTATAATTTCATTTTGTCAATGGTCAAGTCCTCGAAGATTCCTTTGAAGTTTGTTATAATCATTGACATAGTAATGACGCTTAGACTATTGATATTTCGATTATATTATTTCTGTAAGGGTTCATTTCCTTATTCCTTTAATTTTGCTTCAAGAGATTATATATAAAAGGCATATTTAAGTTTAGGTACATCTACATGGCATTGGATAGAGATAAAAATTGAAATACAATTGTACGGAGGTATGTGATGTAAAGAGAGAAGTAAAATGAAAGAAAAACTAAAGCAAAAAATTTGTTATTAAAATGTGTCGATATGGAGAACGGAATGGATGAATAGTACTAGACTCAGAACCTAAGAAGACCCGGTGAATCATGAGTTTGGAGAAAAGAGGACAGAAGTAAGGGGTGGATTAATAGAACATGCTGTGAATGAACCGTGTTTGTCCTGAGGGGGTATGTTGTAGAGCTGGAATAGAGTGAATGAACCTACATGAACAGAATTCCATAGTGAGGATCCATGAATTCTGTAAAGTCCAGTAGGGGTGGATACTTCATCTGACTGTCGTATGAGGTCTCACCTTAAGGTGTTACTGGAGGGGTACAGTAGGTGAAGGTGCTTTCTTAAGAGACTTACGACCACGGTGCCCTTCAACTACATTTTCTAGTTTCCAGTGTATGAGCTGCACCTGACTCCCAATGTGATGAGTAACGGACATGGGTAACATGATGATTATGACAAAAGATTTCAATGAAAACAATCCAAATGATTGTATCATTACAATGACACTGTATGAGACGTACGACTGGATGGCTTTGCGAGAAGCATACCGAGTGAGTTTTTTTTATCCTACCCTTTCTCAATGGATAAATTGTTACAAAACATATCAAAAATATCTGAATTATGTAATTATAAATCATAACATAAACAAGTACATCATAGGTAGCTCTAAAAAAATTTCAAATAAAAATAACTTAATGTTTGTTCAGAATTTACCAAATACTTTGCCATATTGGTAAAAGGTTCCACAGTCAGCTTTTCCATCAAAGGATTAGCTTCTGGGTATAGAAAGGGAAGGAGTACCAAAGGCACTTTAGAGTGTAGATATTAGTTTTGAATCAGAAAGAACAGATACCGAAGCAGTATTACACCACTCTACTCCACTCTTCTCCAGTTGATTCAACACAACCTTATATATGTGTTGTTCTGCTTCTTTTCCGCCCCTCCCCCACCGCCGTCATTAACCTTCACCCAATAATATATATATATATATATAAATATAATATATTTATATATATTATAATATATTTATATATATAATATATATATATATATATATATATATATATAATATATATATATATATATATATATATATATATATAATAATTAACTAAAAAAAAATAATTATATATACATATATATTAACAAATTATTATTTTCTTTACCCTTTCTCGACGCAACTTCTAAGTTAAAGAATACATATCTATGTATACACCAGTGTGATATGACTTTATATTTATAATCTCTGTATAAATATCGTATTCTAGTGTATATCTATTATATATATTATATATATATATATATATATATATATTATATATATATATCATATTATATATTATATATATATATAATAAATATTTTTATAGATTTTTATAATATATATATATAAATATATATTATATATATATTATTGTAGTAAATAACGGAGGTGGCAGGATGGAGGCCGGGGAAAAAAGACGCCACTGACAACCCACCCATCTGCTGATTTATTACAATTGGGTTTTTGTAGAACTTCAAGTATTGAGCAGAAGAGAGTCCTTCAATAAATTGGGCAGAAGTAACCCTAACTTTGAAGAAGGAGTTTCCAAGGTCTAAAGTGCCTTTGGTACTCCTTCCCTTTCTATACCCAGAAGCTAATCCTTTGATGGAAAAGCTGACTGTGGAACCTTTTACCAATATGGCAAAGTATTTGGTAAATTCTGAACAACCAGTAAGTTATTTTTATTTGAAATTTTTTAGAACTCTAATGATGTACTTTGTGCACCATTCGTTATGATTTATAATTACATAATTCAGATATTTTTGATATGTTTGTAACAATTTACCATTGAGAAAGGGTAGGATAAAAAAAACACTCGGTATGCTTCTGCAAAGCCACCAGTGTAGTCTCATACAGTGTCATTGTATGATACTAATCATTTGGAATTGTTTCAGAAATTTTGTCAAATCATCATTTACCTCCGTTCCCCACATTGGGGGTTGAGGTGCACAACATACACTGGAAACAGAAAAGTAGTTGAAGGGCGTGTCGTAAGTCTTAAAGAAAGCACCTCACCTACTGTACCCTCCATACCCTTAAGTGAGAGCTCATCACAGTCAGAAATATCCACCCTAGGACTTTACAAGATTTCAATGGATCCTCACTATGGATCTTGTCAATGTAGGGTTCATTCCTTATACCAGGCTCACAACCATACCCCCTCACAAAACACGCATTCACTCCTATTATGCACCTTACTTCTCGCCTTTACCAAACTCATTCCTTTCCTTCAGACTATCATCCATCCGTTCCATATGACCCACCATTTTAATACATTTTTGTTTATTTTATTCTTTCATTTATACCTCTCTTCACACCATACAACTCCCTAGCACATTTATTCCTCATTTTATCTCGCCTAACATGCCCCAAAGATTCATCTGAACAGATTATTCCTTAGATCTATAACTCTTGAGAAAATTAAAGATAAAATGAACTAAAATGAATAATAAATACGAAAACAAACTGGGTAAGGGCGCGCGTACATCTTTGGAACAAAAAAAGTAGTGAAGCACACAAAAGTCATTTCAGATGTGGCCACAACTGAACCCCTTATATGTATAATTCTCTTTCTCTCTCTCTCTCTCTCTCTCTCCATTGCTAACTCTTCTCTCTCTCTCTCTCTCATCTCTCTCTCCTGTCTCTCTCTCCTCTCTCTCTCTCTCTCTCTCTCTCTCCTCTCTCTCTCTCTCTCCTCTCTCTCCTCTCTCTCTTCTCTCTCTTTTTCTCTTTCTCTTTCTCTTTCTCTTTCTTCTTTCTCTTCTTTTCTCTTCTCTTCTTTCTCTTCTCCTCTCTTCTCTCTT